>ML777832.1:822561-841622 GCA_009831015.1 Picea engelmannii
AGAGGCAGAAATTTCAGCAGACAGAAAGTTGGGACAACAATCACTTCGAGAGGAAGTCACTTGGTGAGAGACCAAGGAGAGGATCTTTGGTGAGATGCCAAGATCAAGAAACTCTTGGTGAGATGCCAAGAGAAGGGACCTTTCGTGAGATGCCAAGGTCGAGACAAACAATAGCTTTAGCAGAGGTGGATGAGTTTTCCACCAAGTTTGACAAGGAATTTTCCTTGATTGCATGTCTATCATCGAGGACCACTACTCCCAATACTTGGTATATTGACAGTGGTGCCTCTCACCATATGACAATAGTTCGTGAGCACTTGATGGATCTTACACAGTGTGGAGATGCAGAGGTAGTGCATGGAGATGACCGGGAGGTCAAGGTGGCTGGTTGTGGGACCGTATCATTTCGGAGGGAGTCTTTGCCTCCCATGATTTTGACAGAGGTTATTTATGTTCCGGGCTTGAAGAAGAACTTAGTGTCAGTTTCTACTATTGAGGAGAAGGGCTATGAGGTCTTGTTCCGTGATGGGCAGGTGCTTCTTTTCCCCAGAGGGTCTAGCATCACTTCGGCCAAAGTGATTGGTACTAGACATGTGAGGCTGTATAAGTTCTTGTTCCAGCCAGTGAGAGAATTGATTCATTCTACCAACAAAAGCAGTGACCTATGTGAGATATGGCATAGGAGGATGGCACATTTGCACCATGGGGCTTTGCGAGTTCTGAGGGAGTTGGTGACGGGAGTTCCAGATTTCAGTTTAGAGCACCATGAGTTGTGCAAGGGGTGTATCTTGGGAAAGTACACCAAGACTGCTTTTCCAAGTAGTGATAGTAGGGAAGCATGGATACTTGATCTTATACATTCAGATGTATGTGGCCCGATGTCTTCGACATCATTGACTGGATCCCTATACTATGTTGTATTCATTGATGACTTCTCTCAGAAGTCCTGGACTTTCTTCTGCCGGTTTCAAGAGTTGAAAGCTCTTGTGGAGAACCAGACAGGGAAGAAAATCAGAGTCCTGAGATGGGACAATGGGGGTGAGTATACCTCCAAGGAGTTTATGGATTTCTTTGCAAGAGAGGGCATCAAGAGGGAGTTGACTATTCCTTACAACCCGCAACAGAATGGGGTTGATGAGAGGAAGAACAGGGCCATTATTGGGGCTACGAGAGCCATGCTACATGATCAGGGGCTTCCACTATTTCTATGGGTTGAGGCATGCTACACTGTAGTTTATCTGCAGAATAGGAGTCCTCATAGGGTTGTGGGGAGCATGACTCCTGAGGAGGCTTTCTCTGGGAAGAAGCCTGAGGTGGGGCACTTTCAGATTTTTCAGTTCACCACATATTCATATGTCCCTTCTGAGAAGAGGACAAAGTTGGAGCCCATGGCAGAGAGAGGGATCTTTGTTGGGTACAGTGAGACTTCAAAGGCTTTCTGTATTTACCTTCCTTCCTTGAGGAAGACTGTCTTGAGGAGGGATGTCATATTTGAGGAGGACGGAGCCTTTAGGAAGTCTAGAGGGACAGAGAGAGGTGAGCGTTCTTCATCTCAGATTCAGGTGAGCCCGCAGTAGACTACAGTGACACATATTTTAGGGCCACCAGTTTCGGTGACAGGGCCACAGAGTTCAGGTTCGCAGGCTACCGATCCACGGGTTTCAAGATCAGGTACTTCAGGTTCTACTACAGGATCATTTCCTTTAGAAGATGGGGTGGAGTAGGGAGAGTCCCCTCCACAGGACACTACTTCAGAGAGGAGGAAGCCCAAGTGGCTTCAAGACATTTTGAGGGATGCACAGGTTTCAGTGGGGAATCCCAAGCAGGTAGTGAGGGAGAGTAAACCTCCCGAGAGGTTTTGCAGCTACATCGCGATGGTGATCAGTATTTGGGAGTCTGATCCTTCCACTTTTGAGGAGGACTCTAGTAGACAGGTATGGAGAGATGCCATGATGGAAGAGTACAATTCCGTCATGAAGAACGATGTCTGGGAAGTTGTTCCTAGACCTGAGGGGAAGTCGGTGGTGACTTCCAAGTGGCTCTACAAGCTAAAGCATGTTGCGGATGGAAGCATTGAGAAGTACAAATCTCGCTTTGTGGCTCGGGGGTTTTCATAGGTTGAGGGAGTCAAATATGATGAGACCTTGGCACCGGTTGCTCGATACACTTCGATCAAGGTAGTGATCTCCATTGCAGTAGAGATGGGTTGGAAGATCCACCAGATGGATGTGAAGACCGCATTTCTGAATGGTCTTATTGAGGAGGAGGTATACATTGAGCAGCCATTGGGCTTTGAGGTGCATGGGAGAGAGTCTCATGTGTGTATACTGAAGAAGGCATTGTATGGGCTGAAACAAGCTCCCAGAGCTTGGTATTCGAGGATAGATGCCTATTTGCAACAGTTGGGTTTTGAGAAGAGTGAGGTGGATCCCAAACTATACTTCATTTTGGTTTGAGAGGATCCTCTCATTCTTCTGCTATATGTGGATGACCTTTTTATTACAGGGGCAGAGAGACTCATCAATAGCTTCAAGGAGAGCCTTGCTTCAGAGTTCGAGATGACAGACATTGGACTGATGCATTACTTTTTGGGATTGGAGGTTTGGCAGGAGCCTGGACACATCTTCCTGGAACAGGGGAAGTATGTGTGTGATATTCTGAGTAGATTTAATATGGGGGATAACAGGCCCATGACCACTCCCATGATTACCAACTGGAAGAAGCTTCATGCTTCTGAGTCACAATTGGTGGATTCCACTTTGTATCATCAACTGATCAGGTCATTGATGTATTTGGTCAATACCAGGCCAGATATTTGTTTTGCTGTCAACACTCTCAGTCAGTTCATGGTGGATCCGAGGAGAGTGCACTAGGTGACAGCAAAACATGTTCTCAGGTATCTTTGTGGTATGATAGATTATGGTATGGACTATCATAGAGGAGATGGAGTTCGTCTGGTTGGCTATATAGACTCAGATTAGGCAGGATGTGTCAGTGACAGAAAAAGCACTTCAGGGTGTTGCCTTGGATTGGGATCAACAGTTGTGTCTTGGTTCAGTCAGAAGCAGAAGTCAGTGGCTTTGAGTTCGGTAGAGGCTGAGTATATGGCATCTAGTCAGGCTAGTTGTGAGGCCCTTTGGCTTCACAAGATGTTGATTGGATTGTTCAGTGTGCAGTTGAGGCCTACCATGATTTTCTGTGATAATTAGAGTTGCATTAAACTCTCGGAGAATCTAATTTTTCATGACCGGTCTAAGCATATCGAGATTTGGTATCACTTCATCCGTGATTATGTTCAGAGAGGAGCTGTGGAGCTACAATACATATCTACTGAGGAGAAAGTTGCAGACATACTCACCAAGGCATTGAACATGGGCAAGTTTGTATTTTTCAGGGACAAGCTTGGAGTGGTGAGTAACACTTTTCTTGGTATGAGGGAGTGTTAAATTTTAAATTAAAATAAAGTACCAAGGCAAGTATTTCTCTTCCCTAGGCACCTAAGGGGGAGAAATTGCTGAATGTGGGTCTTAGTCATTTAATTTGTGAGATGCAAATTAAAAGATAACTTTATGATTAAAGTGAGGGTGAGTGAAGAGACACCAAATCTCAGCTACCCATCTAATCTAATCTCAGCTGTTAGATTAGAAAACTCCTCACCTTCCCTCATGAGGTTGATTAAGGCAAGTGGGCGCACCCATTCTTGGGTAAGAAGTTGAAGAAATCTTGGTGAGAGGCCAAGATGCTCCTGGTGAGATGCCAAGAGAAAGAGAAGAAGAAGCAGCAACAGTCCTGTTGAGAGAGAAAGAGATTCTTGGTGAGATGCCAAGAGGTTCTTGGTGAGATGCCAAGAACAAGAAAGTTGCAGCATTCTTGTTGAGAGAACAAGAGAGAGCAAGAGAGAGGTGGAGCTGAGAAAAGAGATAGCATTTGCTGAAGGAGAGAACGCATCCCAAAGAAAATAGAAGTATGGATTTCAGACAGCAAGGAAGAACAGGCCGTACCGTATGGATTTTTGGAGGTCATACATCATGTAATGTGCACAGAAATTGAGGAGGACAACAAATGCAATTTTTGAGAGAATTGACATGCATTCCAAGGATGCCATACAACATTTGATGGCACAGAAATTGAGGTAACTGTTGTAATATATTTCTAAGTGTATTTCCATACAGTCCATACAATCTTAGCAGAGTTTTGGAACGAATTTCGTAACAGTCTGTACAACATTAATTGTCGTACAGTTGTACGAATTTCTGGTTCAGAAATTGAGGAGCAAAGCTACAGGAATGTCCAGATAAGTTTGTGTAAATATCTGAAGATGAATATGCTGTAAAAGAATTTCTCAAAATCTCATAAATAATACAAATCCCTCTCTAACTAGTTTTCCCGTTGTGGGTTTTTCTAGGGTCGAAGTTAGACCGAATATCTTTGTGTCTATATTTTCTGAGTTTTGCATATTCCTGATATTTTATTTCTGCGTTGAAAACGATGTTCAGAATCCTCATGTTTCAGTTCTGAAATTTATTTTCTGTTAAGTTTTTATATGCTGAAACACAAGGCTGTAGCATATGCTGAAACACCAGGCTGTAGTATATGCTGAAACACCAGGCTGTAGTATATGTTGAAACACCATGCTGTAGTATATGCTGAAACACAGTGCTGAGTCATATGCTGAAACACCGCTGTGAGTATATGCTGAAACACCACGCTGTAGTATATGCTGAAACACAGTGCTAATTCTTATGCTGAAACACCGTTGTGATTATATGTTGAAACACCAGGCTGTAGTATATGATGAAACAAAGTGTTGAGTCATATGATGAAACACCACTGTGAGTATATGCTGAAACACAAGGCTGTAACATATGCTGAAACAATGATGAAACTGAGTTTGGCATTTAAATTTGACTGAAAAATCAGTGAGACTGAAACTGGGTTGGGATTTTGAAAAAATTAACACATGAAGGTCTGCATGGCAGTCTTTCAACTGAAGGGGAGTGCTCTTCTATGGTGGAAGACGCTCCTACCACAGCTGAACATGGCCGTTGAAGATGTCTCATGGGAACTGTTCAAGGAACGGTTCTGAGAGAGGTATCTTTCAAAGGAATTCATTGAGAATTAGCTCAATGAGTTCAATGCATTACGACAGGGAGGTTGTACAGTGCCGGAGTACGAGGCACGTTTTATGGAGCTGATCCGGTATGCTCTGCACCTTAACACAGAAAAACTTAAGGTCAACCGGTTTGTGTTTGGCCTTAACGACAGCCTGCATGCAAAGGTTAGGATTTTGATGCCTCAAACCTTGCATGATGCCGTCCAGAAGGCCCTCATAGCAGAGGAGGAGCTTATCAGTGGGGGTCAGACCAGGGTTCCAGCAAGACCAGTAGGGAAGGGTTCATCTGGAACACTGCAGCATTAGGCACAAGAAAGACATATGCCAGGATATCGTGGCTTCCAGAGGGGATCCACTTTCACTGCACCTAGGCGACCGTCACCTCAATAGTGGACACCTTATCGGGGACCAAAGCATCAGTAGCAGCATCACCCATAGCAGCAACAGTTTAGGCCTGTTCAGTAGAATAGACCAGGGTTCGAGGCCAGTGGGCCGTCATCTCCTACTTCGGGTACCAGGACTACTAGGTCGAAGAAGGGTTGTTGGACGTGTGGGGAGCCACACTACCAGTGCAACTGTCCTGTGGAGAGGAAGAGAGTGTCTGGATTAGCCGGACCCACTACGGTGGGAGATATGGGCAAGGCCCATCAGATTCATGTAGCGGTGAATAACCACTAGGTAGAGCATCAGTCGACTATGCTCGAGACGATAGGTACTGTCGCTGACCAGACCCTTAGTGTTTTGATAGATCCCGGTGCTACTGAGAGTTTCATTTCTGGAGAAGCACTAAAAATGATTAAGGTAAAGGAAGTCGATCAAGATGAGTTTAGCTTCGTAGAGATGGCGTCGGGAGCCAAACAGAAGGTTGGAGGAAAAGTTACGGGCTATGCCCTTAACCTGGGAGAGTTTTTCATGAGGGTCAACATGTACGTCACAATCTTATGATCTTATGACGTCGTGATCGGTATGGATTGGTTGGAATCACATGAGGCGACACTCAACTATAAGATGAAATGGTTGAGCTTGCTTGATGACGAAGGACATAGATGTGTGATTGTAGGATGGAACTAGGGAGTTTCCCTGAGATTCATCTCTTCCTTACAGTTACAGAAGAGTATGCGCAAGGGGTGAAATCTTTATGTGATCCTTGCGCTAAATGAAAAGGGAGTAGTGGAAGGTCTAGAATAGCTTCCAGTGGTGAAGGAGTTTGCGAACGTATTTCCAGAGGAGTTACCTTGGATGCCGCCGAAAAGATAATTGGAGTTAACCATAGAACTGAAACCAAGGACTGATCCAATAGCAAGAATGTTGTATCAGATGTCGACCCCGGAGTTGCAAGAGTTGAAAATGAAACTGAAGGAGTTGTTGGACCTTGGACTGATACGTCCTAGTGTGTCACCATGGGGTGCACCTATTATTTTCATTCGGAAGAAGGATGGATCATGGAGGCTTTGCATTGACTACCGTCAACTGAACAAGGCTACGATCAAGAATCAATATCTCTTACCAATAATTGATGATATGTTCGATCAAATGAAGGGTGCGACGGTGTTCTCAAAGATCAATTTGTGATCAAGGTATCACCAGTTACGGATCAAGGAGGATGAAGTCCCTAAGACTGCTTTTAAGACGCGATTTGGACATTATGAGTTTATTGTTTTACCATTTGGACTGACAAACACCCCAGGGGTATTTATGAGTTTGATGAATGGGGTGTTCTGTGAATACTTGGACAAGTTCGTCCAAGTATTCATTGACGATATTTTGATCTACTCTCGGATGACGGAGGAGCATGACGATCACTTGCGCTTCGTACTATAGTGTCTGCGAGAGCACAAATTGTACAAGAAGTTGTCCAAATGCTCTTTTTATCAATCGAGTATTCACTACTTAAGGCATGTAATCTCCGGAGAAGGTATCGTCTTGGATCCAAAAAAGTTTGAGGCTATTATGGAATGGCTTGTGCCAACGAATATTACAGAGGTGCGCATATTTATGGGCTTAGAAGGGTACTATCGACAGTTTGTTGAGGGATTCTTGAAGATAGCAAATCTGATCACGGAATTGCAGAAGAAAAACAAGAAGTTTGTTTGGACCGAGAAATGTGCGGAAGCATTTCAGAGGCTTAAGGAGTTGTTGACAACTGCACCAATACTAAAGGTCCCTAACATGGATGCAAACTTCTTGGTATGCACTAACGCATCCAAGGAAGGTTTAGGCAGAGTCTTGATGCAAGATGGATGAGTGATTTCTTACATTTCGAGGAAACTAAGAAGGCATGAAGAGAACTACGTGACGCACGATTTGGAGTTATTAGCCATCGTATATGCCTTGAAGGTTTGGAGACACTACCTTGTTGGATGAAAATTTGAATTAAAGACTGATCATCTACAACACATTTTTACGCAAAGTGACCTGAACGCGCGACAGCAGTGTTGGTCGAAATTTCTTAGCGAGTACGACTTTGAGATTACTTACATAAAGGGAATAGTAAACCGAGTAGCGAATTCTTTGAGTTGGAGGCCACGCATCTTTTAGGTGTTGCCTCTTCAGACGAATATACGTGAGAATATTCTCACCTTACAGCGTGATGATGATCGGTACAAAGAGGTCGAGGGTTTTATCGGACAAAACACCATGATGGTACCATGATACGAGGGATTTTCATTTGATAGTGATGGGTTATTGAGGTTTAGAAGTCGGATTTACATGCTTCCAAACGATGAATTGAGGATGTTGATCCTGAGCGAGGCTCATAGAGCAGCTTACATGGCTCACCTGGGAGTCACAAAGATGAGGGCAGACCTTAAATCCTTATTCTTCTGGAAAGGAATGAAGGCCGACATAGTTAACTACATGGCTAGATGTATGGAGTGCCAGCAAGTAAAGGTTGAACATAGACACCCAACAGGATTACTACAACCACATGCCATTCCAGAATCGAAATGGGAGGTCATTTCAATGGATTTTATTGTTGGATTTCCACTGACGACAAGGAGACATGACTCAATTTTCGTAGTAGTAGACACTCCGACGAAGAGTTCTCACTTTATCCCTGTGTGTACAACGTATTAGGCACCTGACATAGCGAGAGTTTTCATCAGTGAGATTGTGAGGTTGCATGGCGTGCCTAAGAATATTATATCTGATCGAGGATCGATGTTTATTGGATATTTTGGATGAGTTTCCAAGAGGCCTTGGGAACCCAACTTAATTTTAGTACTACGTATCATCCAGAGACTGACGGATAGACCGAACAAATGAACCAAACCTTGGAAGACATGTTGTGCATGTATGTGATGGACCAACAAAAGAATTGGGAGGAATTCTTGCCACTAGTAGAGTTCGCTTACAACAACAATTACCAGAGCACCATTAAGATGGAACCTTTCAAGTTTCTTTACAGGCGACCATGCCAGACGCCCTTGAGTTGGGATCGAATTGAGGATAGGGTCCTGGTGGGGCCAGAAGCGATCCAAGAAATGGAAGAGCAAATGCAAACCATAAGGCAAAGGATTAAAGAAGCGCAGGATCGACAGAAGAGTTATGCCGATGCGCACTGAGTCGACCGTAGTTATGAGGTCGGCGATCGAGTCTTCTTGTGGGTTAAACCACATAAGGGTTCGATCAAGTTTGGAAAGGGAGATAAGCTATCTCCTAGGTTCGTGGGGCCTTTCAATATTGTGGAGAGAAAGGGGCCCATGGCCTATTGACTAGCCTTGCCTAATTCTTTGAGGCATATGCACGATGTTTTTCATGTATCTTTTTTGAGACATTATATTAGTGATCCTACACATGTGATTGACATGATTTCCTTGCAGGTATCAGACAAGGGACCGCTCATGGCTGAGTCGGTCCGCATCTTAGATCATCACGTTTGACAACTACGACATCGAATGGTAGATCAGGTCAAGGTCTAGTGGGATAGTTATAGTCCGCAGTCGGCGACCTGGGAGGACACATATGATATGCGCTAGCAGTTTCCATTTTTGTTTGATAGATAGACTTACGATACGGTGATACATTTATTTTGGAATTTATACTATGAAACTTCGGGACAAAGTTTAGATCAAGAGGGGGTATATGTAACATCCCGCTCTGGTGCACTGAGAAAAGTTATTCTTTGAGGACACTTGCTCGCAAGTGAACTGGACTATTATGATATTAAAATTCTTGTCCTTGATTATGATGCGTTATGATAGATGACAGGATATTTATTGCTTTGACTTAGGCAGGTGCTATTGACTAAGTTTTATTGACTGTGTAGGGTTTTGGACCTTGAGGATGCAGAGGCATCGATGGAACCCCTTGGACTCCGGATTGCGTTAGGGAGTGTGCTATTTGGGTTGATTTATTTACTGTGATATTTCATTGATTTGATGATCTGATGTGGACACGTTATGACATGCTTTTTGATGATGCAGGCTGACGATAGCTTGCCGACCAGACTCACATATGGAGTAAATGGGCCACACACAATTACCATATAGGTTGAGGGAGAGGTGTGGACAACATCCCTACCTCAACCTACTAGCACTCCCGCCGTGGCTTGAACTGTAGGTTAACGATTACCTAGTTCGAGAGGATCCACGATGCCGTGAGGGTAGACTGCGACAGTCACTCAGATGATTCTAAGGGGCACACAATAAGGCGGGGGCCTTATTACTTAGAGCCCTTAGTCTCCCACAAGTTCACTTGGCGGAGTGTTGACTCTAGGGGTTATTGATGTCTACCAATTAGTCAAGTTGGCAAGTGGCACCCTTGGAGCACATGGTGCATCCTGAAAGGCACATCACGCAAAAGAAACACAAGAAGCGAGTGGCACCCTTGGAGCACGTGTGCATCCTGAAGGGCACGTCAGGAAAAAGAAAAAAAAGAAGCGAGTGGCACCCTTGGAGCACGTGGTGCATCCTAAAGGGCACGTCATGCAAAAGAAACACAAGAAGCGGGTGGCACCCTTGGAGCATGTGGTGCATCCTGAGGGGCACGTCGCACAAAAGAAATGAAAGAGGCGAATGGCACCCTTGGAGCACGTGGTGCGTCCTGAAGGGCACATCGCATTGATTTTGATGAAGGAACAAACCTAGATGGCCCTAAGACATTTAACAGATTAAGAAATTCTTAAAACAACTTCCCTAAATAATTGTCACCCAATTCAGAATCTAAGTCCTAAGTCTAAAACTTCTCTAGGTAAAATTTTATTTAACCTTAACAAAAGACCCTATAAAAATAAAAAATAAAATTTTAAACAAAAAAAAAACACTTAAGTAATGATTTTGGTCTTCATAAAATAATTGGGGTAAAATGAAGAAAGTAAGAATTTAAGAAAAATCAATGGATTTAAGAAAAAAAAATGGTAAAGAAGAGTTTAATTCTTAACATGTGGAAGTATAAAAAAAAAAGATATTAAATTAATAAAAAGTGTAAAAGATTAAAAAGCGCAAATGCCATTTTGGATCTAATAAGAAGGGGAAGGAGGGGAAAATAAAACTTAGGAAACTAAGGGATGGAGGAAACATAATAAAGGAAAGAAGGGGACTTAGGGTAAAAAGCAAGGTCAACATAGTAAGGAATCGACAATAAAGAACCTTCTAATTTGAGCTAAATTAGCAACATCATTTTTAGGGAAAGTATTTAAAACATGTAAGGGGATCTAGGAACACCTAGGAGAAAATTTAGGAGCAACTCTAGGTGGGTGAGGGAAATGAGACAATTAATAAATTAAAGAAAATAAATTTGGAGGAGAGTGGGAGATGATTGACACTTGTACGATGGGGAAATTTTAGAAGATTTCATTAAAACTTAATTTAAAAAGAGATTTAGGGAAAGTTGGAGGTTCTAAAAACTCTATAAAAGAAAGGGAAGATGAGGAAGAAAGGGATCGGCTTCTAGCATAATGTTACGCTGCCAGAATTGTGACTTGACTGATTACTTGTGGGGAGTTGGGATTTTCTTAGCTCGAATTGGAGTGGTAGCTCGGCCTGACAAGGTGAGCTGGGAAGCTAGACATACCATAGGGATAGTGTGTGGCCGCTTTGTAGATCGAGGGGGATAAGGGGGAAGAAAATTACCCCTAGTGATTGGCTAGGACGTACCGGTGTAGTCTCGACAGTCGGCGAGAGGGAGCAGCAAGGAGCGCGCAGACGACACCCGGAGCAGACGAACAGGCTAAGGTATGGTTTTCATACTCGGTTGAATGATAGACTGAGTAGGTTGTATGATTTAATCTGTAGGTATGTTTTTAGTGGTCATAATGGTTTCGTCGTGCAAGGAATCCCGTCCCTCTAACCTGCTCTAGTAGGATTAAATTTATATGTCTGAGCACTCTCCCGATATTGTGTGTCTGAAATTTCTCATGACTAGAAATGTATGCCTGAATTTCAAGACTGTGTTGTCACGTGTTTAAATCAAATCCTGGAGTTCTAGTTTAAATTTCTAAGACTGATCTATCATATCTGAGTCCTTGTTAGAGTGACCATAGTAGTCGTATTCACCTTCCTCCATAACTGTCCGGGCGCACACGATTCTGTTGCCTCTTGGATGCTTGATTTTAAAAAAATAACTAAACGGGTTGTTCGCAACAATTCCCGAAGCAAATGTCCGAATAGATTAAAACCACATGTATGTAAGGAATTATTGGATTAAGCCATCTGCCATGCACTTTAGTTTCATAATTCTATGGTGAATGTTTATATACTGAATTTTTTTTAAATTTGAAATGAAACCTTTATATTTATGATTTTTGTGTATAAAAAAAAAGATGTTTTTTTTTTTTTTTTTTACATGGTGTAGTTTTGGTTTTAGATCTGGCATTGATGCCCTTCCCGTACCCTACAACCAGTCCCCCCTTTTTTTTGTCGACCTTCATGCCGGGCAAGTTACCCCAGGACACTTCTCTTTCATACCATGTAGATTTCCATGACGATGGCCTCCTCCCTTACTGCTACGGTTTTGGTTATAATCCAGAACCTCTCCTTTACAACAGTCTACCGAAATGTGAAAACCGCCTTTATTCCTAGCCACGCCCCAGTAGTAGTAGTTGGACTATGCTTAGCGATAGTAGTTCCTCTCGGAAATCAAACATTACCCTTTCATAGAGAAACTGTTCGCCACGCTAATCGTTTCCCTTCTACTTAAATTTAACTACCCGCGGTTGGACAAAGACTCTCCTGACCGATTCCTTTGTGAGATTTCAATCATGGTGAGGTTTTCCCCTGCCTTATTTCGGAAAACAATGACCCATTTTCATTTTCCTTTTCACTCTTGTCCCCTTTTCCTCATGCCCAACTTCAATGGTGGCACACGACCTTCTTCTTGGAAAAAACAAAAAAATTGTTGGGATGGCAGTCTAGTAGGGGCAGCGATTTAACCCAACAATCTTCCTACCCCCTTCTCTAGTATTCATGCTCCCTCCCTGACATCCCTGTATTTTATTTTGGAATGACAACAACTCTCACACCAGTTGTGCTCGTGGCTGTAATGCACCTCCCTTCCTTCACAAACCACAACGGGACCCCCCCCCACCTTTCTCCTTGGGGCATTTCGATCAACGGAATCCCGACAACCTCACGTTTTTCCTCCTGCGCAGACTCTGGATTCTATTACGGCTGACCTGTTGCTTAATTTTTTTGACAGACAGAGACCCTAAAACTCAACTGCTTCTATCCCTTTCCTTAAATCTTCACCTTAATGGCTTCCTCGAGATGCACGTTGACCGACTGTTAGAAGCGCGGATTTCAGAATGGGATGCATGACCGAATGGCAACATCTGATGGCATAGTGTCGGATCACATGCCAGGATGATTCTAATCTGTGTTTTATATCCTTCATCATTTGGTTTATGATCTTGGTTGGTGTCGATAGATAGCATTGACTGGAAAATCGTAGAGGGTAATTATCCATCAACTCAGACTAGTTTTCAGATAGGATTGATGTTTAGGTAAATGAATCCTTAGGTTGTAATTGTATTGGAATGCGTAAGAGGGATGCTTGAATGTAAGGGTAGTGTGAAATAGATTAAATGTAATCTTAACTTTAATTTATTTGCAAAAATTAGTGCAGTCCCGAGTGTATGGAATGGGTTATTGTTGCACGGTTATGGAACTTTATTGATTCTTGATAACTTATAGTGGCATAGTAAAGGTAAAAGTTGGTATGGTAATGTTACGTTATTGTAATATGCATAAGGGTAAGTTCATTGAATATGTTGTTTGTGGGACACTTAACTGTGTTATATTATCAGTTTAAATATGGATGTGTGATGCTACTGTAATGTAAGTATAATGTTATTTTATTGGCAAGAATTATGACAATACAAAATGCACTATTAATATGGTTTTATGGTAAATCTTTGTAAAATTTTGTTTTGATAACATACCATAAATAAGGTGATAGATATTGTATGGCAAGGTTATGAGAGTATAAAATGTGATGTTGTGTTGTAATGTTACAAAAATTTTATGGTATTGGTAGCATACAAGTTGGAAGGAGATTAATAATTTAATTGCAGAGTTACTGTATTAAAATGTAATATGGATGTCATTCAAGTTAATGTTGTTAAGACTGATGGATTGTTGGCACGGAATTATAACATCTTGAACTAAGTGCAATAAGTCATTATGGATTAGTAAATGGGGATGTACAATCAATTGAAATTGCCTCAGTAAGGGATTGTTGTTAAATTGGAATTGCTATTAATTGAATTTACCCTTAATTGACTTCGCATTGTAGAGGACGTGGTTGACCCTTAACTATTGTTGCCTCTTGTATATATATATTTTATTTCTTGGTCTTCTTGTGTTGGGTGGGATGTAGAAACCTCCATGTTCCTCAGAACGGTCGCCAACCCTGAGACCTTAAATGGTTAAAATCGATGGGAACCTGGGCTTGAGCATTTCTTATGTGTCTTGGAGGTCCTAACCATTGCAGGGTAGGATGGATGGGTAGTCAGTCTTACTTCTTGTCGTTTGAGCGTCGTGAATGCATGCAGTTACTTTTTGTGCACCCTATGTCGTCTTGTTTTGTTCATCGTGTTATCACTTGGTAAATTTCCTAGAGGTTGAAAAAGAAGAGATTTACAAAGGTAACCTTAACCAACCGCTTTTAAAGCAGGGATCTAGCCCTTCCGGTTTCAGAGAGGGATCTCTCTATATGATTTAGCTTTGTTTATTAGTTTATATTTTAGGCTAGCTAAATGAACTATAGGTTTTGTTGTAAAAGGGTTTTTAAGTTGGCTGAGACAAACTACACATCCATTGGGCTATGGGGTCTGCATTTAATCAAATCTGAGATACAACCAGAAACGCTAAAGAAAACCTTCACAAGGCGAGATAACACCATCACTGGATCTTTAGTAATTAAAATGATGGACAGAAGAAAAGATGAGGAAAATAACTTCAATTAACAAGTAGTTAAGAATTTCTTACTTGAAGGTATTAGAATATAAACATTTAAATCTTTAGAATCGGAAACAGGGTATCAGAGATAAATCCTGTGACATAACGCTATTTATAAAGATTAGATTCAGAAAAAAAATGAATACAGATAAAGAAAACATTTAACTGAGAAAATCACATCACCAGTGAAAATGCGCAAGAATCCTGTAAAGTGTCTCTTCTTTATTAATGGTAGATCTCTTCAAAAATAGTACAGTTTGATAGCGATAGGGTGTGCTAATCAACAACCCTCAATACTTCGGAAACTGAAGTATTTATAATACAAAATACAAACGCTCCTGTCATAACTGACCAGGACACGCTCATGCTATTTTTAGACTAACTAACTTAACTAATCAAAACTGTTTTGATGACTCAATGCAATAGTATGCTGAATTTCAGGGGTAGGTCGTTGGCGAGGTGCCTCCGCAGCCTCTTCTGACAGGACAGGTGACTGGATGCGACAACTCATCTGCTAATCTAGTAGGTCACACAGCTCCTCCCATCTGATATGACCTGGCACTGTGACTTTAAGCAATCTCCTGTACACTTCATCCATGTTTGTGTACTTAGAAAATGTAGGCTTGATGATGAATATGTGTTTAATCTCATGTTGGATACTAATATCTAACTGCAAGGCGTCCATGAATGCTTTTCCTGTGATGCTTCCCTCTATACCTGCAAACTTAGAATTGTCCTTAAACACTTCAGCCAACCTTTTGTTATAATCAGGGAGCATCATTAATTTTTCATTAATGACCTTCATACCAAGCAGGCCCTTCCTTTGTAGAGCATCTATCTTGTTGAAAAACTTCTGCACTCCTTGATCCATCACTTGAATTTTCTCCTCAAGAAGATGAAGCATGAGGCCCCTTTTGGTTAGAACCCTTTTGAATTCAAGTATGGTTTCTGTCCTGTCCTCGATCTTCAATTCTTCGAGTTCCTCTCGGGTCTTGGAATTCAGGAACCTTATAATTTCATTCGCTTGGGCTGGCATGTCTCCCAGCTCCATTTTGATTTTCTCCACAGCCTGTTTTCTCCTCTCGAGCAACTCATTCTGTTCAAACATGATTTGAACCATAGGCCAAATTTCATTTATGGACCTGGAAATATCTGTCCACACAATCTTTTTGACCTCAGCCAAAGTCTTTCCTGCCATTGTCTGTTTCTGGAGCTGTTGTAACTCTTTCTTGATTTGCTCGTTCACCTGTTTCTCTTTGGATATACTAGCCTAGAAAGAAGTCTTTAGCTCTTGGAGATTCTCCACTTCTTTCTTAAGCCTGCCAATTTCTGATTCTTGAAGGTTCATTCTCTCCATAGACTTGGCCAGGTCTATTGTTCCCTCTGGTAGTGGTACTGATGCAGCAGATGGAATGGTTGTCACTGTCGTTGTGCTCAATCCTGCAATTGGGATAGCGCTCAATGGGATGCCTTCCATTGTCTTTGCTTGCTCTTTCTCTTTCAGCAGTCTTTCCATCTCTGCTTCCATCTCTTTTAACTGAGCATTCTACTCCATGAGTAATTTCAGCATCTCATCCTTTTCACCTTCCTTTTCAGCTATCTCCTTTGCCTATGGGTCTTCCGTTGGAGGGAGCTTTAGCTATTTTCTCAAAGACGCGATGTCAGTGTTTTTCTTTTTAATCATCTCTTCAGCTGCTTTGACATTCGCGGGGTCATCACCAATCTTGAGGAATCGCTCCTCCAATGTTTTGATTTTGTTGTCCTTTGCGAAAGACGAAATTTTCTCCAGCTTCAATTGGGTCTAGGCATTGCTCAAAGCTACCCGAAATTTTGATGCAGAAGTTGTAGCGTGGGCCAAAGTGTGGAAAACCATCTTCCCAGTTTTGTTGTGCAGATCCATTTGATCTGTTGGATGCACGTCTTTAACCTAAAACTCAAATGTGGCCCTTTTATAATCTGATATAACCTTGGGATCCGGCACTTGTGCCTGGAGGTAGGCCATGTGCATCCTACCTTTCTCTGTATCAAACGCTGAAAGAAGCCTGTTTTGAGCTGTGGACGATTGCTTCTGAAACTGGGCATAAGTACTGGTAGTAAGAGTCTGGTTTTTCTTCTTGATCAAATCATATTTTTCAAAAATGCCCAACTTGGGCCTGGTCTTGCTTGGTGGACATCAGTGGGTGAGTCTATGGATTTTATAGCTCATGTTATTATCGCCTTGTGCTGACTCGAGCCGAAAGGTAGACTAGCGGGCCTGACCCCTGGGGTGGCCACTGTGGTGGTTGTGATCTCTTGCTCCACTATCATGCCTGTCGTTGGAACTATCCTTGGATTTTTGGCATGCATCTTAGATTCCTCCGAAGACACCTCTGTTACAGGAGAAGACGATTCTTGCCGGGGCCTCTTTTCCTTGGGATTCTGAGGTGTGGCAGTGGGTGGTGTGCTTGTTGAGGGTACCTGCCTTTCCATCCCGACAGTTGGTTCCACATCCACCAACGTATCAGGCTCCCATTCTGTCTGATTAGAAAATCTCTAGATTTCCGGCCTGGGCTCATGTGCATATGGGACATTCTTATTTTTTACTCTCATCTCAGAAATGATCCCGCAGGGATCATAATGCCAAGTGAAACTTGTAAGAAATTTCATTTCCCTCAACAGTTTGTCTGCTTCAACACCTGTGCCTCTACTATTGCATATGAAAGAGCCTATCTTCCCTTTAATCCACAATTGTTGCTTCTTTTTAAGGGAAACAAAGTGAATATCATCAGAATTCATAATTTGTCTAATATATTCTAGTGCGAAAATTCTTACCGGTATATATCTCAGAAGCTTGTATGGTGCCAACTCGCACCCATAAACTCGGATCTCGGAGTGATTCCTATACAAGTACCAGTCTCTTGTCTTCACATTGTCCGAGAGGTGTAGAATTCTCTGAACTTCGTCATTTATCCGTGGCTCAGGCATGCCACTCAACATACTTACCACAGGGTGGTAAAACTGATCAATGAATGTTGTGAAGTCATATTCGAAAGAATTGTGTTTCAGAAGAGAAGTCCATGCTGTGACTGGTTGTGGCCTCCCGTTGGCGTCCATATTCTGCATGGAGAAATTGAACCTGTCTTCTTGGAAGTAGACGAACATGTAAGCCAGAATGGATGAATACCTGAACATGCCTTCTGTGGTGAAATTAACAAATTGTTCATGGATGTTATTGGCTAGGAAAGTGTTGTAGTTGAACTGCGTGGTTGGATGTTCGTCATTTGAGAAGATAGATAGAAAACCCAGGATGGGTTTGTCTACCCATTGATCGGAATAGTACCCAAGTAGGGCACACAGGGAAGAAATAATTTGATTTCCTTTGGTGGAAAACAATGAAGAAGGGTACGGGGGATTAGTGGACGGGAGCGGAGCGGAAGTGGGGAGGAAAAGCTCGAAGATCTGAGCTCTCTGCAGGAAAGTCATTTTCTGGTATAGTTCGGTGAGGACTTCTAAGCTGAACGGGGACGCAGATTTAGCACAGGTTATCTGCATCATCTAGTCAATATCCTCTGGGGTGATGAAGAAGAGGACGTCCCCAGATGAAGAAACAATGGCTTTCTGGTCGGGGACGTAATGAGCTTGGCACTTGAGTGAAAATTCTGGGAAATGGTGAATTTGGGGGAAAAGGTACAGGGGGAAATTGGACTCCCAGAGTCCAATTTCATCACTCTGGTCCAGGAAGACTTCTCGGAGCCATGAATGTAGATCGGAGAAGTCAAAACTGCATATAGTGTCCGCTATTAAGCGATCTTTATCGACCAGAGGGATTTTATCCAGGTCAACCGGAGGAGGAATGAACAGATTCTCTTACTCTTCAGTTTGCTTCGTCTTAGACACCATTTCGGCGACTGTACTTGCAACAAACAATACGTTAGTGGGGTCGACTGACTATAGGTGAAAATGATGTGGGAGCAATAGAGGAAAAGGAGGTTTCTGGCGATGGATGAATAACGAATACAAAGGAGAACGATAGTTTTATTCAAAAATGGGTTGGTCGGACACGGGAAAATGGTCAGCGTGACAACGGGTATATTATCCGATTATTAATGGACAACGGACCACTTGGGGTGGTATGGCAGGTGACGGTGACCAAAGTATACGGACGACTGACATGGAGATTTGTGATTGGGGGTAAAAGTCACCAAACGGGGTTGTCCATGAGTGAAGGGGGTTATGGTACTGACAACGTGGACTGACAGCAGTTACGGGATGGGACTTCAACCTGGGAGCAAGTGGGACAAGTGGATTTAGTGGAGGATGACACCCCGGAGTGACGAAGGTTGTCAGACGGCATGAGGTGAAAATACTTTCGGATCAATAGGAAAATGCCAACTGTGAAATGGGCCCGCTGCAAAGAATATTCTTTCCAGACCCCCCCCTTTGATTAAAAGCAGAACAACAAGGGGGATCCGGAATCCATCGTGATCCGTTGATCTGCGCGTCGGTCTCTTGACCGTAGATCTTGGCGCGTTCTTTAATATCAATTCCGGACCCCCCCTCCATTAAAGGAAGAA
>ML777832.1:877140-892887 GCA_009831015.1 Picea engelmannii
GGTGGTATCCATAAAGTTCCATAAATGGTGTCATTTTTGTTGCAGTATGAAAGGAAGTGTTATACCACCATTCTGCCAAGGGTAACCATTTGAACCATTGTGTTTGTTTATTAGAGACAAAGCAATGAAGGTAGCCTTCCAGAAATTTATTCACTATATCAGTTTGTACATCAGATTGAGTGTAACATCCCGCTCCGGTGCACTGAGCAAACTTATTATTTGAGGACACTTGCTCGCAAGTGATCCGGATTTTTATGCTATTAAAACTTTTGATTTTGATTATGATGTGTTATGGGTTGATGACATGTTGTTTTACTACCTTGACATAGACAGGTGCTATTGACTTGGTTTTACTAAGTGTGTAGGATTTTGGACCTCAAGGATGCAGAGGCATCGATGGAACCCCTTAGAGTCCCGATTGAGTCAGGTAGTATACCATTGGGGTTTGATTGTTTTACTATGATATTAGTGCATCTGACTGGATGATATAATATGGATATGTTCTGACCTGATTTGTTGATGATACAGGCTGAGGATAGCTTGCTGACCAGACTCACATATGGATTAAAGGGGTCACATATGACTACCAGAGAGGTTGAGGGAGAGGTGTGGACAACAGCCCTACCAAACCCTACTAGCACTCCCGCCATGGCTCAAACTGTAGGTTAACGATTACCTAGTTTGAGAGGACCCACGATGTCGTGAGGGCAGACTGCGACAGTCACTCAGGATGATTCTAATGGGTGCGCAATAAGGCCGGGGGATTATTCCTTAGAATCCCTTAGTCTCCCACAAGTTCACCTAAAGGAGTGTTGACTCCAGGGGTTATTGATGTCTACCAAATCAGTCGAGAGGCGAGTGGCACCCTTGGAGCACATAGTGCATCCTGAAGGGAATGTCGCGCAAAGGAACAAATGAGGTGAGTGGCACCCTTGGAGCACCTAGTGCATCCTGAAGGGCAAGTCACGTTGTTGATGATAGAGGGATGAACCTAGATGGCCCTAAGACAAATAACATGTTAAGTAATTTTTAAAACAATTTCCCTAATTAATTGTCGCCCAGTACAAAATCTAAGGTCTAAGTCTAAATTACGCTAGTGATAAAATTTAGTCTCCCTTTAAAAAAATAAAAATTAAATAAATGAATAATAATAATTAAAATAAAAACAACTTAAATGACAACTATGATCTTCATAAAATCTTGTAACATGAAGGGAGTAAGAAATTAATTTATTCATAAATATATATATATATATATAATAAAATCTGTGGTTATAAAATGTAAAGAGGGAATTAATTGTTTTATCTTTTGATAATTTAAAATATACTAATTTAATGATAAAAGGAAAAAGGGGTTAAATTCCACACCTGCCTTTTTTAGTTCTAAGTAAAAAGGGAAAGGAGGGAAAAAAAAAAAGGAAACTAGGGAAAAGAGGTAACATAAAAAGGGAAAGGGGAACTTAAGGGAAAAAGTGGAAAGTCAACTTAGTAAAGAATCTACCATTTAAGAGCCTTCTAATTTTAAACTGAATTAGCAACTTCATAATAGGGAAAGCCTTTAAAACCTGTAAGGGAATTTGGGGACACCTAGGAGTAACTCTAGGTGGGTGAGGGAAATAAGATAATTAATTAATTAAAGAAATTAAATAATGGAGGAATGTAGGGGATGGGTGACACTTGTATAGAGAAGAATTTTTAAGAATTTATTTTTAAAACTTTAATTAAATAAGATTTTAGGAAAGAAAGGAAGATCGAAACTCTATATAATGAAGGAGGAAGAAGGATGAAAGGAATCTTCTATTTGTGTAACGTTATGCTGCAGAAATATTGACTCGACTGATTTACTTGTGGGGGTTGGGATACACAGTTGGGAGAGGAGTGGTAGCTCGACCTTGTGAGGTGAGTTGGGAGCTAGATGAAACCTCTGGATAGTGTGTGTGGCCCCTTTGTAGCTCGAGGGGCTAAGGGAGAATAAGAGTACCCCTAGCATTGGCTGGGAGGTACCGGTGAAGTCTCGACGATCAGTGAGAGGGAGTTGCATGGAGTGCATGGACGACACTCGTATAAGGTGAACAGACAATGATATGCTTCTTCGTTTGAATGATAGAATGTTGTAGGATTTATGATTTGGATCTACATGATTGTTGGGTAGTTAACTGAGTTATTTTAAAATTTGATGACTAAAACTATTCTTAGCCTAGCCTAATGATTGTTGACTCCCATGGTCTTCGTTCCCCGCATGAATTGACAGCCCTGTGGTGTTTGACTGTGACCCCTACGATTGTTTTCCTTCATCCTTAACATGCCAGTGCTCTCCTGAGCAGTCGGCCAGGAGCTTCATCTACGTTCGTCGCCTTAGCGTTAAAATACCTATGGATCTCAATGTCCTGCTTTTCTATGCGAGGATGGTGAAGCAAAGACAATCCCATCATATGTCTACCTCTATTGTTATCCTTGGTTGATCGTCGTCTTTCTCCTTGATGCATCTATTTGACCTGACAATTAATGATTGAAGGTGAAAGTTTATCCTTTTATTGTCTGCTTAATATTGGGTTGTAGATTTATTACGCTTTTATTCTTCTAAGATTGATTCGAACTAGAATGTCTCCCCATTTTTGTGTTGATTGGTCTGCCTGCTCCTTACATCCAAATATAATCGATTTTAGTCCCTTTATTTCCTAAAATGTTTTTTTCAAAGATTTGATTTTATAGAAATGACAACAACGCAAATCCTCTTCTGGCTCATTTTGGTAAAATGATTCGCATTCATTATGTGTCTTTTATTTATGGTCGGCTCCTACCCAATGTCTTTTATTTTCTCTGGCATGCATCTCCTTTTCTTCTGCAAGATTTTACTTTACCCCCCCCCCCCCCAAAANTTCGATTTTAATTTCAACCCAACATTTTGATTGATTTTCCACTCAGCATTTTGGTTTAAATGTTTTCACATGGGTATAGTTGCCACTTCAAGAATTAGTCAAGGGTCGTGTTTTACATTAAAAATACCTCTCGGTGATAAATCTTTTTAAACAACAGTAAACTATTGACTGCGTTGACCTCTTCACGATGGAGATAATTGAATGTCATTTATAAGCCTTAAAGATGAATGTGTTTTCCTTTTGATTTCCACGGTTTTTCCATTTGACCATCACGAATTTGACATGAGAATGATGACTGTGGTTTCCATAATTACCATGATTTAGCTTTAAGGGATGTTTGTGTTTTTTTTCTCCTTTTTATTTTTACCACGATTTAGCCATGAACGAGTTCACGGAGTATTGATTAGTCGTAAACGATTTCGTTTTTATTTATATTTTCCCTGTTATTAGGGAAGAAATTACAATGAAGGAATGTCTGCATTCTCCTTGTCAATGACCAAGGAATCTTCCAATAAAAAAGTGTTTTCGTTTTCTTGCTGACTGTCGGGGTTTAACTGGTGTAACTGTCCCCTTATTTGGGTAGCTTAAATGGCTGATTGCATTGTTGATTGAGTGGAAACGATTGGCCTTTAAATAGATTGAGTATGTTGTCAACTGGGCGTGTTTTCCATTAAGATCGTAAATTATGTTTTCCTTTAATTACTGCCCTGAGTTTTCTGAAAACGTTTGTTGCCTAACTTTTACCTCGACAACTTGTTTCATGCTTCTATTGATTGGTAGTGTTTGTTTTGCTTCTTTTCTTTTCTTCTATATTTTTATAGAATTACTAGTTGTGTTCTGTTTTTCTTATTTTAATGGCAGTTGGACGCTTGGTTAAAGATAAGGTTGAATTTACCAGAAGTAAAAACGTTCATATTATATTGTTAAAAATATTTTATGATTTAGGAAATGAAGGGAAAAGGTTGATGTGATGAGAAGTAAAAAAAAGATAGTTCTAATTTATTATTAAAATATAATTTTAATGATATAAGAAAGAAAAAAAAAATCAACCTTTTTTTGTCCAAGTAAATGACCGTATATCTTTATTTCATTTATTTGATTTGAAATTCATTGTATTGAATTATGTTACAACAAATTTAAACATAGTACAGTAAGTATATGTTTTTCGAAGGTACATTCATGAAGTAGGGACTTGGATGCTCGTATATCTTTATTTGATTTGAAATATGCTACAACAAATTGAACATGTTACAATAAGTATAGTTTTGTCAAGGAACATTCATGAAGTAGGGATTTGGATGGAAACATATGTCGAAGAAAAAGAAGGAAGCATTTCTTGTTATGAATAGTTTGGTTCAAGTAACACTACCTTTATATTTTAATGATATAAATTTTCATAGCTTAATTAATATAGGTGGAGTAAAAGGAAAAGAGGGATTTTTAATGTTATTGGATATAAATAAATTGTAATGTCTTTTAAGCTAAGTACAATTTTTTAATTTTTCTAACCTACCTTGTCATCTTTATATGGTGTTGGGTACATGCTTCACTCATTTCTAAATTAAAAATATTGCAGGTTTATAATGAATGGCTAGTTAGAATTGACAGACTAGTTAGATTTCAATTAATGATTAATTATATTTTTAATTATTAGTCCAGTCGAATGTCTAGACTTTCTTAGTAATGTTCTTTGAATGTTGATTTAGATGGTACTCTGTTGTCACTTGTAACTTAGGACTGGACAAATGAATTTGTTTTAAGGATAATATGGATTGTACCTTAATGATATTATGCAATTTCGACATACTAAGTTGGGCTCGTAATAGATGATTAAAAAGACAGTAACTATTGACTAGCTTGACTCGAGGATTGATCGGGATTTTGGTGAAGTCATATTTAGATTGCACACCCCGTTGAGGGTTTTGATGTTCATTTAATTAATGTTTGTACTTGGTTAGTAAACTTTAATGTGCTAGGTTGACAACTGTAAAAGATTCTAGTTACTGGTGTAATTGTTGGGGTGCGTAGGGTTGTTAGGATGATTGCCTCAGCTTAGTAGGCTTGGTTTTCTTGTGTCGGGGAAGTGTAGAGACCTCCTGGTTCGTCAAAATAGTTGCCGGACCTGAGACCTTAAATGGTCAAAATCGATGGGAACCTGGGCTTAAGCGTTTTTTATGTGTCCTGGAGGTCCTAACCATTACAGGGTAGGAGGGGCAAGTAGTTATTCTTATTCTTGTTAGGTCATCTTGTAGTTGTTGCATGAGTTGTTTACGTGTTGTTCATCGTCAGGTTGCCTTGTTGAGTAATGTCATGTTTACCTTCCTACACACACAAAAAAAAAAATTCACTTGTTATGTGAGTCTTGATGTCATGATGAAACGAGAGGTTCGTTACATGTGGTATCAGAACCAGGTTCAGCCCACGACTAGGGATTACCACAGCTTTTGTTGATATGATTTGGTTATATAGCTTCTAATCAAGTTAACTTGTGTGTGTGAAGGTAATCATGGTTAGAGGACGCTGCAGAGGTAGACGACAGGGTGCTAGGGGAGGAGGCACGATGCCTCCAGTAGCATCCATGCCCGAGGGGTCTAACCCCAAGGGAGACGAGCATGTTCTCAGAAAGGAGAAGATAAAAGTTGGTGATGTAGTTGGAATGATGAGATATTTTCATCACATTTCCAAGGCACTAATCAACCGTTTCGACAGAGATGAGGCCAAGGCTCTAACACCCGCCGAGGTTCCACCGTGTGCTCCGGTCGATACTAGTAACATTCACCATGAACTCGCGAAGGTCAAATTTCTCAAGTTTTTTCTTGTGCCCTGGATAGCACAGCCACCGAGGCATGGTTGGAGAACATGGTGATGTGCTTTGCACTTCACGATTATACCTCCAACATGAAGGTCTGCATGGCGGTCTTTCAATTGAAGGGGAGCGCGCTTCTATGGTGGAAGACACTCCTACCATAGCTGGACATGGTCGTTGAAGATGTGTCATGGGAACTGTTGGAGGAACGGTTCTGAGAGAGGTACGTTTCAGAGGAATTCATTGAGCATCAACTCAATGAGTTCAATGCCTTACGACAGGGAGGTTATTCAGTGCCTGAATACAAGGCCCATTTTATGGAACTACTATGGTATGCTTCAGACCTTAACACTGAGAAACTTAAGGTCAATAAGTTCGTGTTTGGCCTTAACAACATCCTACGTGAAAAGGTTAGGATTTTGATGCCTTAAACCTTGCATGATGCCATCTAGAAGGCCCTCATAGCAGAGGAGGAGCTTATCAGCAGGGGTTAGACTGGGACTCTAGCGATACTAGCAGGGTAGGCTTCATCTGGAGTACAACAACATCAAATGCTAGCCAGGATATCATGGCTTCTATAGGGGATCCACTTTCACTACACCTCGATGACCGACGCCTCAACAGTGGACACCTTATCAGGGACCACAACGTCAGCAGTAGCGTCGCCCGCATCAGCAACAGTTTAGGCCTGTTCAACAGAACAGACTAGGATTTCAGGTCGGTGGGCCATCATATTCTACTTCAGGTAAGAGGACTATTGGGCCAAAGAAGGGGTGTTGGATGTGTGGGGAGCCACACTACCAACACGCCTACCCCGTGAAGAGGAATAGAGCGTCCGGATCGGTCAGACCCACAACCGTGGGAGATATGGGCAAGGCCCATTGGATTTATGTAGCAGGAATAGCCACTAGGCAGAGCACCAGTCGATTGTGCTTGAGATGAAAGGTACCATCGCTGAGTAGACCCTTAGTATTTTGATAGATCCCGGTGCTACCGAGAGATTCATTTCTGGTGCAACACTAAAAAGGATTAAGGTAAAGGAAGTCAAAGAGGATGAGTTTAGCTTCATGGAGATGTCTTTAAGAGCTAAACAAAAGGTTAGAGGAAAGGTTACGGGATGTATCCTTAACCTGAGAGAGTTTGTCACAAGGGCCAACCTGTACATCACGATCTTAGGATCTTACGACGTCATGATTGGTATGGACTAGTTGGAATCGCATGAGGCGATACTCAACTATAAGACGAAATAGTTGAGCTTGGTCGATGATGAGGGATAGAGACGTGTGATTGTAGGCCAGAATCAGGGAGTTTCTATGAGGTTCATCTCTTCCTTGCAACTTTGAAATAACATGCGCAAGGGGTGCAATCTTTATGCGATCCTTGCGTTAAATGAGAAGGGAGTAGTGGAAGGTCTAGAACACCTTCTGATGGTGAGAGAGTTTATGGACATATTTCCAGAGGAGTTACCTGGGATGCCGCCAGAGAGGGAATTGGAGTTTACCATAGACCTAAAATCTGGGACTGAACCGATAGCAAGAATGCCTTATCAGATGTCAACTCTGGAGTTACAAGAGTTGAAAATGCAATTGAAGGAGTTGTTGGACCTGGGTCTAATACGTCCTAGTGTGTCACTGTGTGGTGCACCTATTATTTTCATACGAAAGAATGATGGGTCATGGAGGCTCTACATTGACTATCATCAATTGAACAAGGCCATGATCAAGAATCAATATCCATTGCCGAGAATTGATGATCTGTTCGATCAAATGAAGGGTACGACGGTGTTATCCAAGATCGATTTGTGATCAAGGTATCACCAGTTACGGATCAAGGAGGATGAAATCCATAAGACTTCCTTTAAGATGAGGTTGGCACATTATGATTTTATTGTTTTACCATTTGGACCGACAAACACCCCTGGGGTATTTATGAGTTTGACAAACGGGGTGTTCTGTGAGTACTTGGACAAGTTCATCCAAGTGTTCATTGATGATATTTTGATTTACTCTCGGACGATGGAGGAGCATGACGAGCACTTTCACTTGGTACTATAGAGTTTGCGAGAGCACAAATTGTATGGGAAGTTGTCCAAATGCTCTTTTTATCAATTGAAGATTCACTACTTAGGGCATGTCATCTCCGGTGAAGGCATCTCCATGGATCCAGCGAAGGTCGAGGCTATTATGGAATGGTTTGCACTAACGAATGTCCCAGAAGTGTCTAGCTTCATGGGTTTAGCAGGATACTATCGACAGTTCATCGAGGGATTTTCAAAGATAGCAAATCCGATCACAGAATTGCAGAAGAAAAACAAGAAGTTTGTTGGGCCGAGAAATGTGCGAAATCATTTTGGAGACTCAAGGAGTTTTTGACAACAACACCGATACTAAAGTTCCCTAACATGGACACAAACTTATTGGTATGCACTGACACACCCAAAGAAGGCTTAAGAGGAGTCTTGATGCAAGACGAACAAGTACTCGCTTACATTTCGAGGAAAATGAGAAGGCATGAGGAGAACTACGCGACACACAATTTGGAGTTGTTAGCCATCATATATTCCTTGAAGGTTTGGAGACACTACCTTGTTGGACGAAAATTTGAACTAAAGACTGACCATTGTGGACTAAAACACATATTTACGCAAAGTTACCTGAACGCGTGACAACGACGTTGGTTGGAATTGCTTAGTGAGTATGACTTCAATATTACTTACATAAAGGGAACAGTGAACCAAGTGGCAGATGCATTGAGTCGGAGACCACACATCTTTTTGATCTTGCCTCTTCAAATGAATCTACGTGAAAAGATTCTAACTTTATAGTGTGACAATGACTGGTACAAAGAGGTCAAGGGTTTTATCAGACAAAACACAATGATGGTACCACAATTTGAGGGATTTTCATTTGATAGAGATGGCTTATTGAGGTTTAAAAGTCATATCTACATGCCGCCAAATGATGAGTTGAGGATGTTGATCCTAAGAGAGGCTCATAGAAAAGTATACATGGCTCATCCGGGAGTCACGAAGATGAGGGAAGACCTTAAACCCTTATTCTTATGGAAGGGAATGAAGGAAGACACAGTCAACTATGTGGCCAGATGTCTAGAATGTCAGCAGGTAAAGGCTGAACATAGACACCCAACATGATTACTACAACCACACGCTATTATGGAGTCAAAATGGGAAGTTATTTCGATGGATTTTATTGTTGGATTTCCACTAATGACAAGGAGACATGACTCAATTTTCATAGTAGTAGACACTCTAACGAAGAGTGCTCACTTTATTCCTGTGCATATGATGTATCAGGCACCTGACATAGCTAGAGTTTTTATCAGTGAGATTGTGAGGCTACATGGTGTGCCTAAGAGGATTATATCCGATCGAGGATCGGTGTTTACCAGACTATTTTGGATGAGTATCCAAGAGGCCTTGAGAACCCAACTTAACTTTAGTACTATGTATAGACCGAATGAATGAATCAAACCCTGGAGGACATGTTGCGCATGTATGCGATGGACCAACAAAAGTGTTGGGAGGAATTCTTGTCACTGGTAGAATTCGCCTACAACAACAACTACCAGAGCACCATTAAGATGGAGCCTTTTGAGTTCTTTACGAGCGACTGTGTCAGATGCCTTTGAGTTGGGATCGGCTCAAGGATAGGGGCTTGGTGGGACCCAAAGCGATCTGCGAAATGGAAGAGAAAATGAAAACAATAAGACAAAGGATTAAAGAAGCACATGATCAACATAAGAGTTATGCCGATGCGTGTCATGTCGACTATAGTTACGAGGTCAGTGATCGAGTATTCTTGCGGTTTAAAACACATAAGATTTTGATCAAGTTTGGGAAGGGATCTAAAATCTCTTCTAGGTTCGTGGGACATTTTAAGATTGTGGAGAGAAAGGGGATCGTGGCCTATCGACTAGCCTTGCCTAATTCTTTGAGGCATATGCACGATGTTTTTCATGTATCTATTTTGAGACTTTATATTAGTGATCCTACACATGTTATTGACATGAGTTCCTTGCAGGTGCCAGGCGAGGGAGCGCTCACAGCTGAGCCAGTCCACATATTGGAACATCACGTTCGAAAACTATGATGTCGAACG
Source organism: Picea engelmannii (assembly GCA_009831015.1). Classification (NCBI taxonomy): domain Eukaryota; kingdom Viridiplantae; phylum Streptophyta; class Pinopsida; order Pinales; family Pinaceae; genus Picea; species Picea engelmannii. The sequence goes on from ML777832.1 coordinate 886,943, forward strand.
GTAGATTAGGTCAAGGTCCAGTGGGACAATTATAGTCTGCACTCGGCGACCTCGGAGGATGCATATGACATGCTCTAGCAATTTCCATTTTTGTTTGATAGATAGACATATGCTACTGTTATGCACTTTATTTCGGCATTTATACTATGAAACTTTTAGATGAAGTTTAGACCAAGAGGGGGTGTATGTAACATCCCGCTCTGGCACACTGAGCAAACTTATTCTTTGAGGACACTTGCTCGCAAGTGATCTAGATTTTTATGCTATTAAAACTTTTGATTTTGATTATGATGTGTTATGGGTTGATGACATGTTGTTTTACTACCTTGACATAGACATGTTCTATTGAATCAGTTTTACTGAGTGTACAATATTTTGGACCTCAAGGATGCAGAGGCATCGATGGAACCCCTTGGACTCCGAATTGAGTCAGGGAGTATACCATTGGGGTTTGATTGTTTTGTTGTGATGTTAGTGCATATGACTGGATGATATGATATGGATATGTTCTGACATGATTTGTTGATGATGTAGGCTGACAATAGCTTGCCGACCAGACTCACATATGGAGTAAAGGGGTCACACATGACTACCAGAGAGGTTGAGGGAGAGGTGTGGACATTAACCTTGCCACAACCTACTACCACTACCTTCGTGGCTCGAACTGTAGGTTAATGATTACCTAGTTCGAGAGGACCCACGATGTCATGAAGGAAGACTGCGACAGTCGCTCACTATGATTCTAAGGGGCATGCAATAAGGTGGGGACCTTATTCCTTAGATGCCCTCAGTCTCCCACAAGTTCACCTGGTAGAGTGTGGACTCTAGGGGTTATTGATGTCTACCAAATCAGTCGAGAGGTGAGTGGCACCCTTGGAGCACGTAGTGCGTCCTGAAGGGCATGTCACGCAAAAGAATAGATGAGGTGAGTGGCACCCTTGGAGCACCTAGTGTGTCCTGAAGGGCATGTCGTGTTGTTGATGATAGAGGGATGAACCTAGATGGCCCTAAGACAAATAACATGTTAAGTAATGTTTAAAACAATTTCCCTAATTAATTGTCGCCTAGTACAAAATCTAAGGTCTAAGTCTAAATTACAATAGTGGTAAAATGTAGTCTACATTTAAAAAAAATAAAAATTAAATAAATAAATAATAATAATTAAAATAAAAAAAACTTAAACGATAATTATGATCTTCATAAAATATTGTAACATGAAGGGGGTAAGAAATTAATTTATTGATAAAAAATATATATATAATAAAATCTGTGGTTATAAAATGTAAAGAGGGAATTAATTGTTTTGTCTTTTGATAATTTAAAATATACTAATTTAATGATAAAAGGAAAAAGGGGTTAAATTCCACACCTTCCTTTTTGACTTCTTAGTAAAAAGGGGAACGAGGGAAAAAAAAAACTAGAGAAAAGAGGTAACATAAAAAGGAAAAGGGGAACTTAAGGGAAAAAGCGGAAAGTCAACTTAGTAAAGAATCTACCATTTAAGAGCCTTCTAATTTTAAATTTAATTAGCAACTTCATAATAGGGAAAGCCTTTAAAACCTGTAAGAGAATCTGGGGACACCTAGGAGTGATTCTAGGAGTAACTCTAGGTGGGTGAGGGAAATAAGATAATTAATTAATTAAAGAAATTAAATAATGGAGGAACATAGGGGATGGGTGACACTTGTACGGAGAAGAAGTTTTAAGAATTTATTTTTAAAACTTTAATTAAATAAGATTTTAGGAAAGAAAGGAAGATCGAGACTCTATATAATGAAGGAGGAAGAAGGATGAAAGGCATCTTCTGTTTGCGTAACGTTATGCTGCAAAAATATCGACTCGACTAATTTACTTGTGGGAGTTGGGATATCCAGCTGGGAGTGGAGTGGTAGCTCGACCTTGCAAGGCGAGTTGGGAGATAGACGAAACCTTTGGATAATGTGTGTGGCCCCTTTGTGGCTCGGGGGGCTAAGGGGGAAGAAGAGTACCCCTAGCGTTGGCTGGGAGGTATCGGTGAAGTCTCGATGGTCGATGAGCGGGAGTTTCATAGAGTGCATGAAGAACACTCGGAGAAGGTGAATAGGCAATGGTACGCTTCTTCATTTGAATGATAGAATGTTGTAGGATTTATGATTTGGATCTGCATGATTGTTGTGTAGTTAACTGATTTATTTTAAAATTTGATGGCTGAAATTGTACTTAGCCTAGCCTGATGATTGTTGACTCCCATGGTATTCATTCCCCACATGACTTGACAGCCCTGTGGTGTTTGATTGTGACCCTTGCAATTTTTTTCCTTCATCCATAGAACGCCAGTCCTCGCCTGAGCAGTTTGCCAGGAGCTTTATCTACGATCGTCGCCTTAGCGTTAAAATACCTATGGATCTCAATGCCCTGCTTTTCTGTGCGAGGATGGTGAAGCGAAGATGATCCCATAATCTGTCTACCTCTTTTATTATTCTTGGTTGATAGTCATCTTTCTCCTTGATGCATTTATTTGACCCAAAAATTAATTATTGAAGGTGAAAGTTTATCCTTTTATTGTCTTCTTAATATGGGGCTGTAGATTGATTATGATTTTATTCTTCTAAGATTGATTTGAACCAGAAAATCTCCCCATTTTTTTGCTGATTGGTCTGCCTGCTCCTTACATCCAAAGATAATCGATTTTAGTCCCTTTATTTCCTGAAATGTTCTCTTCAGCGATTTTTTTTTATAGAAATGACAACAACGTAAATCCTCTTCTGGCGTGTTTGGGTAAAGCAATTTGCGTTCGTTCTGCATTTTTTTTTTATGGTCGGCTCTTGCCCTATGTATTTTATTTTCCCTGGCATGTATCTCCTTTCCTTCTGCAAGATTTTACATTACCCCCCCCGAAAAAAAAAATGAAACAGTTTAGCATTCGATTTTAATTTCAACCCACCATTTTGATTGATTGTCCATTCAGCATTTTGGTTTAAATGTTTTCACATGCGTATAGTTTCCACTTCCAGAATTGGTCAAGGGTCATTTTTTACCTTAAATATACCTCTCGGTGATAAATCGTTTTAAACAATAGTAAACTATTGACTGTGTTGACCTCTTGACAATGGAGATAATTGAATGTCAGTTATAAGCCTTAAAGATGAATGTGTTTTCCTTTTGATTTCCACGGTTTTTCCATTTAGCAATTGATTGTATTACCGCTGGAATGACCACCTGTTGGGAACCATGAATTTGACATGAGAATGATGACTATGGTTTCCATAATTACCATTATTTAGATTTAATGGATTTCCATGTTTTTTTTCTCCTTTTTATTTTTACCACGATTTAGCCATGAATGAGTTGATGGAGTATTGATTAGTCATAGATGGTTTTGTTTTTATTTATATTTTCCCTGTTATTAGGCAAGAAATTACAGTGAAGGAATGTCTGCGTTCTCCCTGTCAATGACCAAGGAATCTGCCAATAAAAGAGTGTTTGTGTTTTCCTACTGACTGTCGAGGTTTAACTGGCGTAATTGTCCCTTCATTTGGGTATCTTAAATGGTTGACTGCATTGTTGATTGAGTGGAAATGATTCACCTTTAAATAGATTGAGTATGTTGTTGAATGGGTGTGTTTGCCATTAAGATCGTAAACTGCGTTTGCCTTTAATTATTGCCCTGAGTTTTCTGAAAACATTTGTTGCCTAACTTTTACCTCGGCGAGTTGTTTCATGCTTCGGTTGATTGGTAGCGTTTGATTTTCTTCTTTTCTTTTCTTCTTTATTATTACAGAATTACTGGTTGCATTCTGTTTTCCTTATTTTAATGGCAGTTGGATGTTTGGTTAAAGATAAGGTTGAATTTACCAGAAGTAAAAGTGTTCCTATTATATTGTTAAAAATATTTTATGATTTAGAAAATGAAGGGAAAAGGTTGATGTGATGAGAAGTAAAAAAAAATTGTTCTAATTTATTATTAAAATACAATTTTTAATGATATAAGAAAGAAAATCAAAAAAAAAAATCAACCTTTTTTTGTCAAAGTAAATGACCGTATATCTTTATTTCATTTATTTGATTTGAAATTCGTTGTATTGAATTATGTTACAACAAATTGAAACAGAGTACAGTAAGTATATGTTTGTCGAAGGTACATTCATGAAGTAGGGACTTGGATGCCCGTATATCTTTATTTAATTTTAAATATGCTACAACAAATTGAACATGTTACAATAAGTATAGTTTTGTCAAGGAACATTCATTAAGTAGGTATTTGGATGGAAACATATGTCGAAGAAAAATAAGGAAGCATTTCTTGTTATGAATAGTTTGGTTCAAGCAACACTACCTTTATCTTTTAATGACATAAATTTTCATAGATAAATTAATATAGGTGGAGTAAACGGAAAAGAGGAATTTTTAATGTTATTGGATACTAAATAAGTTGTAATGTCTTTTAAGCTAAGTACAATTTCTTAATTTTTCTAACCTGCCTTGTCCTCTTTATGTGGTGTTGGGTACATGCTTCACTCATTTCTAAATTAAAAATATTGCAAGTTTATAATGAATGGCTAGTTAGAATTGACAGATTAGTTAGACTTCAATTAATGATTAATTATATTTTTAATTATTAGTCCAGTCGAACGTCTAGACTTGCTTAGTAATGTTCTTTGAATGTTGATTTAGATGGTACTCTATTGTCACTTGTAACTTAGGACTACACAAATGATTTTTTTTTAAGGATAATATGGATTGTACCTTAATGATATTCTGCAATTTCGACATACTAAGTTGGGCTCATAATAGATGATTAAAAAGACAGTAACTATTGACTAGCTTGACTCGACGATTGATCGGGATTTTGGTGAAGTCATTTTTATCTTGCGCCCCCCATTGAGGGTGTTGATGTTTGTTTAATTAATGTTTGTACTTGGTCAGTAAACTTTGATGTGCTAGGTTGAAAACTATAAGAGATTATAGTTACTGGTGTAATTTTTGGTGTGTGTGGGGTTGTTAGGATGATTGCCTCAGCTTAGTAGGCTTGGTTTTCTTGTGTTGGGGAAGTGTAGACACCTCCTAGTTCCTCAGAATAGTTGCCAGCCTTGAGACCTTAAATGGTCAAAATCGATGGGAACCTGGGCTTGAGTGTTGCTTATGTGTACTAGAGGTCCTAACCATTGCAGGGTAGGATGGGACGGTAGTTATTCTTATTCTTGTTAGGGGATTGAAAATGGAATTCATCCTTGGAATGTGGAAGGTGCATTTGTAAGGCCAAAAGGCATGACCAAAAATTCATAATGGCCTTCATGAGTTCAGAATGGTGTTTTTGGGATATCTTCTTCCTTCATTCTGATATGATGATACCCTGAATGGAGATCCAATTTTGTGAAATAGATTGATCCATGTAGTTCACCTAACAATTCATCAATGACGAGAATGGGAAACTTATATTCAATAGTGATCGTGTTGAGCTCTCTATAATCTAGACACATACGCCATGAGCTATATTTATTGAATACCATTGCCACTGGTGCAGAGTAAGAACTTTGGCTAGGTCTAATAATGCTAGCCTCTAACATTTCTTCAACCATGCGCTCAATTTCACTCTTTTGCGTGTAAGGGTATCTGTATGGCCTGATGTTAGGAGGAACACTCCCAGGAATTAGGTGAATTTCATGATCATGATTTTGAGTGGGTGGAAGACCTTTGGGAATATCCTCAAATACTTTGGAATGCTTATCAATGATCCTTTCGAGATATTGAGGAATAGATGGCTTAGATGTTTTAGCATCTAGTGAACATAGTTGTGCAATAATGCATCGATGCCCCTCTTTCAATAATTTTTTCATGCCATTAGAGCTTATCACCTTACTAGGTTTCCTTGTGATACCTCTTAACTCAATTTATTTTCCTTCCAATGAAAATTTCATGAAAAGTTCTTGAAAATTAAAATCCATTGTTCCTAATGATTGTAACCA
>ML777832.1:892937-943371 GCA_009831015.1 Picea engelmannii
CTAGTACAACATCTGCACCACCCATGGGTATAGAAATCATTGGACTATTCATTACATATTCCCCCATAGTAAGATTGATCTTATTGCATTTTCCTGAGCAATTGATAGTTCCTCCATCTACAATCATTACTTGAAACTCTTGCACTAGATATACAAAGCAATTGAGAGCTTTGGCTAATTTATAGTGAATGAAATTATGCGTACTACCAGAATCAATTAGGACTATTACCTTTTTCTTTCTAATGTATCCTTCAATCTTGAGGGTTTGAGGAGTGTTAATTCCAGCCAATTCATTACATGATATCATGAGATTCAACTCGTCAGACAAAATTGCATCCACCTTTTCATGTTGAGATGGTTCTTGTTCTTGTTCTTCTTCCTCTTCACAATCTATGTAGAATAATTTATTCTCACCACACTTATGTCCCTTACTGTACTTGTTGTCACAATTAAATCATAATTTTTTTTCTTTTCTTTCCTCCAATTGTTGAGGTGTCAACCTTGTAGGTTGAGGTGTTTTAGAAGAAGGAGCATTGTTCTCTCTATAGATGTTAGGATTGGTCCTTCTAGTAGCCATAGACATATTTTTACTTTCATCATTTCTCGCCACCTTAAATGCATTCTCCAGTGATTTGGGTTCCCAAAGGCAAACCTCATGTTGAATGTTATCCTTTAAAATTCCTATGAATACATCAATCAAGTGATCATCTAGAATATCGGTTACCTTTATATTCAATCTTTGGAAGTTCTCAATGTGCTCAGTAACTGAACCCTTTTGCTTGAGATTTATCAATTGGCTAAAGAAGGTATTGCTCCTTGTATCCTCATAGTGTGCTATCATTTCTTCTATGAAAATTGTCCAAGTGATGAGTGATTTGCAAGGAAAAAGCCATCGATACCATACAAATTGATTAGGTTCTAAATATAAAGATGCAATTTGTACCTTTTCTGTATGTGGCACATTATGTAGATCAAAGAATTGCTCCATCTGAAGTATCCATGTGATTGGGTCCTTGCCATCAAAATTCCTCATATAGATCTTAGGAATGTGGTTGGTCTTCAACCCAAAGTTGGAGTTTCTCCATTCTTGATTCACTTTATTTTTGTCCTCATCATGAATTTCATGGGATGCATTTTCACTTTCAGGTCTTTTCTCTGTTACAAAATTTTTCAATACTTCCATGATCTCCTCTTTTAAACCATCCATCTTTGCCTCCAACTTAGCTTCCATATCTTGTAGTTCATCTTTTGTTACTATATTATTTTGTAAATCATTTATGTCCCTACGTATTTCTTCACCTTCATCAAGAGTCCAAGTAGGATTGTCTGGAGGCTTACTTGGTGGTTCTGCTAGACAATCTTTATTATGTTACATCTCCCAATTTTTGGCCCTTCTGGGTATAAATCTTTCTTTTATGTAGTTCTATGATATTTTTTCTCTACAATTCCATAGGTCTGATCAAAATTGGATGTGCCAAGTGGAATTTACAGTAACTTCCCAACAACTTGCCGATTTTTGGCCTTTCCAAGAGAGATCACTTGTATAGAATTCCACGCACAAAATAATTGATATAAAATTTTGAAACTTGTACCAGAAATAATAAAGCCTGTCCACAATCCAATGAAACTGGTCACACTCAAATTGGATACTCTAGGAAGAAGTTATGATTGTTTTACCTGGAACACCTTCTTGAGACTAGTCAATATTACTAGTCAGATACCCTATCTTACACAGGGTGTATCTACAAATTTAAGATGACCCAGAGGCTGAAAATTTTACCAAAGATACCTTACTAACTTCGGTGAATAGCCTCTGAATTTTAGGGTCTGAAACGTTACATAAATTTTTTTATAGCACAAATTCCACAATGACTCAGTTCAAGATGTTTCCAGAACCCTATCTTGTACAGGTTGTATCTCTGAAAGTATAAAGCCTCAGGAGCTAAAATTTGAAACCAATGTACCTTGATCCATCTACTAAATATCGTCCAAGTCGTCCCTTCTGAAATGTTGTATAAAAAATGTTATAGTAAAAATTCCAAGGTGTCTCAGATGTAGCAGTGAAACCCCAAGACCTTGAGCTATGATACCATATGTTAAGAACCAAATATCAATATAGCATAGAAAAACCTCAGAAAAATTATTGAACTCCTTGAGAAAGAGATAATTTCAGATAATAAGCCTCTTCGAGGGGGAAACCTCCTTTTACTCCACTTAAATGTTCAAGTACAAGATGATTGAAAATGAAAATGTCTCCTTGGTATATATAGGAGACTAGGAGGTATAATTACAACTAATGGCCTAAAGATGACATAAATAAAATAACATTACTAATATAATATACCCCAATTAAGGGGTAATGAGAAAATATTAGGGTTTAACAATTGGACTCTCATATTAAGGAGAGATGTCATTGTGACATTAGATCATCATTATGGAATAATGGAGTTTGCATAAGTGAGTATGCAGTTGGGTAAAGGAGGATGGTGATCACAATGAAGGTAAAGTCTGCAAGGTGGTGAATCTAAACCTAAAGAGAGAGGCAAAGAAGGTCTCACAGGTGGAGAAATTTTTTCATACAATACATGGCTTGTAGGAGGATGAAGCATGTATATATGTGGGTTGTAGAAGGAAAATTCAAGTATAGGGTATATACAATTTGCAGTGGAGAAAACAACATATGTTTGTGGGTTTCCAGTAAGGTGAGTCACGTATCTAGTTTTTTGGGAAGGTATAGATCCATATAGGTTGACATTTGATTTCATTAGGTCATATAGGTGGTCTACAACATATTTGTGGGTAGAGGAGATTTCCATAATATTTTTTAGGTTTCATTTTCTGATTTGTATATTGGAGAACAAGGGTGTTATCAATTTTAGTTACTTTAGAGGACAAGGTTGTCCTTAGATTTTGGTGATATTGTATTGGTTGGGAGGGATGGTTTTTCCCTTAGGATTTCTAATGTTAACAAGATTCCATAAATGAAATTGTGTCTCATGTATATTGATGGTTCATCTATAATCTTTGTATTTATGTTGCATATGTTTTCATTCAATAATTTTTAGTGTAAAATTGTTTACTGATAAAAGATAGGGTTTTACTATCAGATCATTCGGAAGCAATTTTCAGATCTAAAAATTAGTCACATGGAGTTGCATGTGAAAATTGACATGGTATCAGAGATTGGGATCTAAATATAAGGGAATCATCTTGAGACACATTGTTGGCTACAACAGTGGAAGAGTGTTGTATGTGTTCTTGTTCTTGTTCTAGGTAGGTCAAGATGGGGATTACATTGAATCTCAAGGATGGTTTGGAATCGGAAACAAACTTTTAGGCTTGGAAGCTAAGGGTTATCCTTATGTTGAAAGAGAATGACCTCAAGGAGTATGTTGAGGATGTGGTTCCTATACTGATTGATCTATTATATTTGGCATTCCAAAAGAAGAAGGAATTGAATGCCAAGAGAGTATTTCTAGAGTCCACAAAGGACCACTTGATTCATCACATTGTTGAGAAAGAAACTACCAAAGATATATATGATTCTTTGGTGGGTATTTACCAAAACAAGAATACTGAAAGGATGCTACACTTGAAGCACCAGATTCATATTGTCAGGATGACCAATGAGGACACAATTGTCATTTATCTCATGAATATTAACTAGATCCAATATGATCTCACAGTCATTGGTGAGATAGTACAAGATGATGAGTAGGTGAATGTAGCATTGAGAATTCTTCCCAGGTCGCAGGATCCATTTGTATAGGGGATCTGTGCATGAGACAAGTTTCCAAACTTTGATAGAATATGAGCAGATTGCATCCAAGAGGAAACCTAGTTAGTGTCCATAGATTATATGTATGGTTTGGTAAAGTGTAGGAGTGATGAGAACCAATCCTTTGCATCCCACAATAGGAAGAGAAGAAGGGATTCTCTAGACACAAGAGATATGTCTTGGAGAAGGTATTCTCCTAAGAGGGAAGCATATCCAAATTTGAGACGGAAGAAGGATCTCAGTAAGATAAGATGTTTTGAGTGTTATGATTTTGGGCACTATGCTTCATAGTTTCCACACCAGAGGGGAATAAGAAGAAGGAAACAAACATCAAAAACAAAGGTTGACGAGGTTGCAAATAGGTTCCAAAGAGAGATCTTGTTGGTATCCTCCCTTTCAGGTACTTTCTCTAGCAGGGAGAGATGGTTGGTGGATAGCAAAGCATATTTCCATATGATAGGTATTAGAGTGTTGTTTGACACTGTCATAGATACTAGCTCAGGATTTTGTGTGGAGATTGGTATGGGAGCTAACCATTTAGTACGAGGACCTAGTATAGTATAATTTTGATTGGATTTAGAAGAAATATTGAGGGTGTCAAATGTGGTGTGGGTGCCATAACTCAATAGGAGTGTCCTATCAGTATTGAATATTGAGAATGTTGTAACCTAGGTCTTCATCCCTACCTCTCCTCTTTCTCCTCCCTATGACTTCATAATTTTTTCCTCTTCGAGTTGGTTAATTTAGTTTCCCATGTTTTGAGTGACTTAGTTCTTATTCGCTTCTTTCCTGTTGAGTCTTTGTGAATTTTTGTTTCTGTTTTTCTTGAAGGATAGGTACATGTTGTATTTGGTTTGGAATTCTTGTCATCACGTTTTCCATTTATTTGAGCTCACAACTGGTCGACCAAGAATTTTTATATGCATAGGAAACACCCATGGACAAACACAGCAATTCAGAATGGTCATGTTCGGGCCCCGATTGTCAAAATGAACAGAGTAGGTTTCAATGGTAAATATCCATCAGGCCAATCAGATCAACGACTCTCATCCATTTGGGGGTACATAATCGTGTGCATTTTAACATCATAATTTTCTGAAGTCCCTAACTATCGAATTATTTAACATGGCTTAAGCTCGAGTTAATTAGTGATAAGCACTAGCTAATCACTTCACAAGATCATCACTTTGGGAGATTTTCATACTTTGCAACCAGGAACTCCCAAAGTGCATTACAGTCAAAGATCCAAAGAGTCGAAGTGTCAAATCCCTAAAGAGACAAAGAGTCAAAGTGCCGAAGTCCCGAAGTGATGAAGAGTCAAAATAGCCGAAGTGTCGAAGTGTCGAACAACCGAAGAGTTGAACTAGCCGAAGTCCCGAAGGGCCAAATCATGTGGCACTCATCGGTCATGACATGTCATGATAGATCATTTCCTTCGAATATTTTTCTCCGAGATATTTTAATGCTTCACATTTGAAACTCTCAAAGCCCCAAATTCCAAAATTTCAAAGTGAATCTGGATCGTCCATCAGTGGATACACACGGCAACAGATCATTCACTTCTACAATTTTCCTCTAGGAGATTTTCATGCTGAACATTTGAAACTCCTGAAACCTAGATTTCTAAAGAAAACCTGGACCGTTCATTAGTCCCGACGTGTGGTGACAGATCGTTCACTTCAAAGATTTTCCTTTGGGATATTTTTCATGTTTCACACTCAAAACACTCGAAGACCAAAAGTCCAAAGTGAATCTAGAGATTGATCTAAAGTCAACGAGAACTGTCGATCCTTGCAAAAAGAAAATATCACCCAGATCACAGATCTCAATCAGATAAATGACCACACTTGACTGCGGGGACATAAATTGCCCGAAGGTTAATTTTATAGAGCGGTCTCACAATTAGAACCATGATATTTTTGGAAGGGTATGTGGTATCTTGTGGGTGATTGCAGGCCCAAAAGCAGTGTGGACCCAAACCACCCTCAAGAACTCCCAAAATCACGTGCTTAATGACATCAGGTCACTGCATCACCTCCACATCACTCTCGCTCCTCTCACCATGCACCATTTGTCCTACACTCACGCCGGTCACCCACCACTCCCCTACACTTCATCTACATACACGTCATCCACCTCCACATGTTCTATCTTCCTACTGGATTCTCGTCACCATGTGTTCATGTTCACAACCAGTTCATCACAATGAAAGAGAGGAGAATGGTCAGTTACAGTCTAGGTAAAGTGTGCTTAGCTTACAAAAGCTTAGACATAGAAAAAGAGTTAAGTCTCAAACAAAAGTCGACGTATATTGGTTCTAGAACACTTCACACTACTACATTGGGAGGAAATTATGACGAAATATTACAACGGTTTAAAATTTCGTACTAATTTTTTTTCTTTTTTTGGACGAAATTTACTCTTTTTTTAGGGGGTCCAACTAGTCATCGCTCTAGCGACCAACATTCCACGTTCATCGTTCTAGCAACCAACATTGCAGGTTGGTCATTCTAGCGACCAACATTCAAACTTTAGTCATTAGAACGACCAACTATGTCACCTATGAGAATCAAATGGTCATTGAATTATTGTTTGGTCAATTTGACCGAATTCGTCGGAAGACTAACTAAATCAATTCTATATATATCTCAGTTACAAATAATGTTCTATAGTTGCGACAATCATTTTCTACAGTTGCATGAGTAATTTATGAAATTGTGTGGTGATGCAATGGTGTTCTGGTTTTTTATGAAATATTGATTTCAATTCTCTTTCAAGAAGAGAAACATTGAATTGATCAGACTCTACATAGCTGATATTTTGAAGGTCAGTACTTAAAAAAATTCTGTGTTATTTAGTAATTTGGTGGTATTTAACTATTTTATGGTGGTATTGAACTTCTGACAATTATTATCTTTAATTTGATACCATTCCCACATGTTCTGAAAGTCGAAAAATGCGATCTAAGCATAAATAATTAAATTTTGGACTCTTCAGCACATCCAGCGGCTCATTGGTCTTGCGTTTTTCCCTTTAGCCATCGAAAGTCAAATCTTTCAGTGGCTCACTACACCATCAAATTTTCCACTTAATGGACTAAAAACCTAAAATAAACTCCTATCAAATACTTTGCATATCTCTACCCCATGAATATCTAGTGATCCATTAAATTATTATGTTTTTCATCAATTGATGTATTAAAACCCTTAATGTGATGATATGTATCTAAAAGGAGTTAGAAAATATAATGAAGCAAGATGGAGTAACGATGTTAATTCACAATCATAGTACGAAAATAGTGTTTTGACAAGACATCAAGATGAGAAATAATGACATGAAATTTATTCAAAATATCATCTGGAAAAAATTGAATCAAATTAGTATATATGACAAAGATTTGTATAGAGAAATATCCAGTCTCTCAGACCCATAGGAATTGGATCTACTATATGAGGTAATAGTCCAATCTAGTTTTTCAATCTCTTTGAAGACTTATTTACAGTCATATTCATGAGAATATTTAAGATTTATACACCTAAGAACATGCAGAGGAAACAATAGTGTTAGGAGTCCCAAACAAAATTCAAGGATGAACTACTAGATGAAGGGAAGGTCCTTGTCAATATATTAAACCTTGTCCAATGTTTGACAAATTTAAAAGCAAGTAGTATTTCTAATGGTTCTAAGAAAGGAAATGAAATAGGAAATTATTCCAGATTAGGATCTCATCGACTAGTGCTAGAGAAGACTAGTGATACAAAATGAATAACTGAGACAAGATGTGACCAGGCAGGATAATCATGCTAGTGGATCTTTTGATATTATAAATGGAAAAGAAGAAAAGACTGAAATTTATTTCAAATGTAGAGCAGAGTATATCTGAATTCTACTTTTAAAACTATGAAGAAAACATAAATATTTTTTCGAGACAGCACAGGGTGTTAAGAACAAATCATGCACATTATCTTCTCATAGACAATACAGAAATAAAGAGCATGTTAAAAAGGAAAATGAAAAATTAGATCAGGGAAAACTTCACCACTTAAACACAACACGTGAATATGGAAATATAGTGCCTTGTATTCATTCATAAAGTCATTTATAGATTTGACACATTTCCACAATGGATGGGAACATTCCCAAGCTACCCTTTTATGTTAGTCTAATCCCATTTACTTATTAAAATTCATAGGCTTTATATCCTTTACATAACAATTCAAGATCCTATAAAAATGGATCGGAAATACTTAAAATAGAATAAAATCAAAACTATTATGATATGTCAAATCTAGTCCTGATTTAAGGGTCAACCCTTATCAACTAGATTTGCAACAAAATTCGACAGCATTCAACACTCTTTGATATATTCAATAACTTTCCAAGTGATGACAAGGCATTTCAAAATCCTATTTTGACAAATAAGAAATTATTTGTCCAAAATTTAGAAGCCACTTAACTTTTTTTTCTTGGCATCTGTCTCAAAAACTGGGAAGTGATAATGATTTGTATCGTTCAGATTTTTATCTTTTATTTGGAACCCCTTCCAAATGATCTAGACACTAAAATATTCAATCTGAGAAACAAGATGAACACTCTGTCATTTTATGCACTTTCGATGGCTTACAAGTATAAAAAAGAGTAGGATTAGCTACCGAAAACAAAGTTTTCGACAACTAACAACGCTTTGAGGAAAATGAATAAGTTGTCGAAAATCCAGAGTTTTCCACAACTCTTCAAAACTGCAAAAATGGATTTTCTTCAATCCATATATTATTTAGGATCTTCATTTGAGTCCTCAGCAAATTCATCTAGGGATTCTAACTCAGGATGTGCTCTTGGTTTCATATTTTTAAGACTTATTCTGATCCTTAAACCTCTAACCATTTTAAGCAACTTACGATTCTCCTTGAGCAATTTATTATTCCTCTTTTCTTCCTTTACATGAATTTTATCTATCCTTTCAAAACAATCTCTTACCTCATATGATGTGTTTCTTATAGTCTGGTTTTGGGATTTAATGACCCTCTCAAGCAACTTCATCTCTGATATCTCTTCTTGAAGATTTTCAATCTTTGATGATTTGTTGACCTTACTGTGACTGCTTATGAATGTTTCAAGAATCTCCAAGTCTGGGACCTCTAGTTAAAAAGGTTCTTCTTCAAACGTATCTTTATCAGGAACCTCTCCTTCTACTGACTCTAAATCCTCCTCTGAATATATATAAGGAAGATTCAAAACGTTTTTATCAAAGGCACTAGTTTTCCCTTATGTTGCTTGGCTGAAATCAAGCATCTTTTTGGCTTTCTTGGACTTGGAAGAAGAAGTTGGATCCTCTGCAATTACTGTGGAAATGGCTCTTCTTTTCCTTTTACTGATCTATGGTGTGAATTCTTAGTGGATGAAACTTTCTTTTTGTCTTTGGGTTGGGGTTCTGGTTCCAATTCACCCCATAAAAGAAGATACTCCCAACTCGTATCCCTCCTCTAGAACTCTTCAAGCACTA
Source organism: Picea engelmannii (assembly GCA_009831015.1). Lineage (NCBI taxonomy): Eukaryota > Viridiplantae > Streptophyta > Pinopsida > Pinales > Pinaceae > Picea > Picea engelmannii. Next base: position 902,219 of record ML777832.1, read on the forward strand.
TAAGCTTGATGAGGCTATGATGGGAAAGCATATCCTGCACCTTGTTAGGTTTGGCTTGGACCTGGTGTGTCATTTGTTTCAAGCTTCTGTGAAGGTAGAAGGGCAGATTCAAAGGGAATCTACCTGTAAAATGGTTCATAAGCTTGAAATTGTAGAACATTACTCTACAATATCTTCCTTCACATGTGATGTATACCTGAATTTCTTTAAGAAAATGTTTCCACTTTTCTTCCAAGAAGGATCTAGGGATATCTTTCTTCCAAGTGATACATTTGTGTTTATGCTTGAGATAACACCTGAATTTAATGTCTTTAGTGGTGGTTGATTTGAACCATCTTTCACCAGTCCTAGGCATCTATTTTGCTACTGTAACAATGGCTTCATTAACCTATACCTAAATTGTTCCAACTCTGGACTTGGCTCCATCAAAGGTCAATGCAAATGCCTTAGCCACACCTTGATGAAATCCTTGGAGTTTTTCACAAAACCTATAGCAACCATCATATCTGAACATCTGGAAAATATCAGGATGAGATTCCATATATGTTATGTCATTGAGCTCCTTCTTCATCTAGAAAACAAATATCAATACCTGCAATACAATGGAATTGGGTTTGAGGAAACATAGTGACATTGATAGAGGGAAAATCGAAAATTGGACAGAGGAAGGATGTGTGGTATGGGGAACAAATTAGACGAGAATTTTTATAACAAACCCTTAATATCGAATGAAAATTAGATCATAATGACGACTGCATCATTTGATCAGGATAGACACCATGTGATAGATCGGGAAAAATGAATGATACGAGCTTATGGTGATCGGATCTACTAGATTAGGGTTAAATATATCTCACTAAATAATCATATCAGACAAACAATCACTTGCCAGATCGTATCATGATCTAACTTCAGTCAATTTCGGCAGCACTTGAGATGATGAAGGCACGTGTACTACTGACATTTCAAGAGTCCAAGGGGATAGGCTGACCGTTGGAAATATTTTGCACTTTCGACAGCTTAGAGAGCCTCACACATTTTGTTTTAGCTGCCAAAAGTGACAACTTTCAACAACTTAGAATGCTTTGAAAAATGGCCTTTAGCTGTCAAAAGTGAAAATTGAGAGTTTTTTCTAAATAAAAGTACAGACTCATGATTTCTTGAAAAGGTAAGTCTAAAACTCATCTTAAAGACATTTAACTCAAGAATAACATAAAATCTTTCATCTAATGTTCCATCCTATCACCTAGTGACCATAACTTGGGAAAAATTAACCTCAAGAGACAACAAGACAAGCAAGCCAAAAACTCCATCAAGAGGCCCACCAATCATATCTAAATCATCATGACTCCTATCAATATAGGACACTAACAAATAGAAATTCCATTTGGCTTCCTTATTTCGACATATGTATTCAAAAATTAATGAGGAGGGTGATTTAACTTCTGATAATTATTATCTTTAATTTGATACCATTCCCACATGTTTTGGAACTCAAAAAACATGATCTGGGAAGAAATAATTAAATTTTGGATTCTTCAACACATTCGGTGGCTCATTGGTATTGCGTTTTTCCCTTTAGCTGCCAAAAGTCAGAGCTTTCGGTGGCTCACTACACTGTCAAATTTTCCACTTAGCCACCGAAAAACCTAAAATAAACTTAGTTTTAATTTAATAAGAAAATTGATTTATACATTGAAATACCATCTTTAAGAGCTTGTCTCTAAGCCTTTAAATATAAAGAAATTGAAAATGATTCTTCTGCTTAAAGATCATCTTATCATGTGATTTAGAAATCATTAGCAAGTTATTTTTGATTGCTAACATAGTGTATCATTTATCATTACCACACCAAGGAATTGCTTGCCATCTTTGATTGGTTGTATTCAAATTAATTTTCTTTACATCGTCACTTTTTATGAGAATTAATGTTGCCTTTATGCTTCTCATGTCATGATTTTTTTATCTCCCCAAACTCTTTCTTTCACTTCTATCAATTTTGTTCCTCAATTTTGACAACATAATAGTAGGTGGATCACAATAAAGAGATTATTAGAAGATTCATTTACGTTTGAATTTTATGTGTAGGTCAATGTGTTGTTTTAGAACCAAGTGTCATTTAGATTCCCAAATAGCCAGTGTTGTACGTTGGATATGAAATGCATTGGTTTCATTCTTTGTTCCTTATTTTTTCTAGTTGATTTTAGGTTTCATGCTTTGTCCCTTTTTTTTTTTAACATGTTGTATAATTTTTATTACAAATATCTAAATATATACCAAATTATTTGAATAGATTTGTATATTGTACTTATAATGTTTCAATAGATTTGTTGTAATAGATAATTACAATGTCAACTCCAGACAAGAAAAGAGAGCCTGTTATGTTAAAGCGGCAAATGGTGATTCATGGTGATGGGAAATGTTATTGCTCTTGTTGTGAATGCAGGGGTTTTAATGGAATAAGACAACCTTTAAAAATAATTGAATAATATTGTAGGGAGAATGGGCACGTTGAAGGGGGCAATGAATATTGTCCCATGGTAAGTAATTAGTTATTATAGATTTTTAAGGGTATTATACATTAATTTATTTATTTTTTAATTTGTCTTTCAAAATAATATTTGTGATGTACTCTAGTTGTATTTTATTGATTCTATTGTTTTTATTAAAGAAAAAACATCCTAAGAATGTGATACCGCCTAGTAGGAGATGTTTTCATAGAGATAATACTAAAGAACAAGATGAACTTAATCCTGTGGATAATGATGATCATGTTATTCCTATGGAAAATGATGATATTAATAATACAATTGATGATGATGGGACAAATATATTGATCCAAGAAATTTATAATACTCCAATTGATGATGATGTCAACTTGAAGGAGGACAAATTGCAGGATGATAATGGTGATAGTGATGAGGACAATGATGATGAATATATTTTGGATAAACCTATCCTTCAAAATGCCATTGAATCCCTATATGAAGGCACAAAAAAAAGTGTTCTCTCTGCTATAATGTTGTTGGTCAACTTGAAGGTATCAAATGGTTTTTCAAACACATGTATGACACAAATCCTAAGGTAAGCAACATAATTTTACAGTTTTATGCAATTTTTCAACTTTTATTTTATTTTATTTTCAGTGTCAATTGATGTCTAAATTAAGGATGCAATATTTATAACGATGAATATAATTTTCATTATTGATTTTTTTTGTATATTGTTGTTGTAGGTTGATATGTGAATATTTCTTACCATCACCAAATAAGTTACCTTGCACATACCGAGAATTATCTGCCATTCTTAAAGAAATTAGAATGGAATATTAGGCTATTGATGCATTCCCCAATCATCACATCATATATTATGTACAATATGCATCTGAATAGAATTGCCTGCAATGTCAAATCAGTAGATACCGAACTAATCAGTTAACAAAAAAGGTGCCTCACAAGGTTCTTCGTTATATTCCCATAATTCCATGCCTGCAGCGACTATTTTGATGTCAGAACATAGCACAGTTTATGGATTACCATGCATGGAATAGAAGTGAATATGATGTTCTTCAAATATCTGCAGATGGTTCTTTATATAAAAGTATCGAAGAAAGATGGCCAATTTTTAAAGAAGAACCTCGTAATGTTAGGATTTCATTGGCAGTTGATGGTGTAAATCCATTTGGTGAGCTTAGGTCTATCTAATCGGTGTGGCCTATTTTTGTTATAAACAATAACCTTCCTCCTTGGATGTCAATAAAGAGAGAGCACACAATGTTGGCAAGGATTTTTCTAGGTATATTTTTATAATGATATTGTTTTTTTAATGTTTAACATTTCATTTGTCTTGTTCATTGCACAATTTCATATATGTATACAAGGTGTATTAATTATGTGTATTGTTTAACCATTTTGGTAAGTACCAAGTGAAAGATATGAATGTATATATTGAGTCTCTTGTCGATGAGATATTAAATTTATGGGATGGAATCACTATGTATGACATCTCTAGAACAATAGGTCAAAGAGGATTTCAATTCCATGGGATTCTTACATGGACAATTCACGATGCACTGGGACTAACACATTTTTTTGGTATGTAACACACTATTTCACTTAAATAAGTTAGATGTTGATGATATTATAATGTTTATTTTTTAAGTAATTTCTTGTTATATAACTAATGCTTCCATTGATGCATATCTTCTAGGTCTTTAAACAAAGGCTAAATTTACATGTCCATATTGTGGTCCTAGGATGAGATCTCATCATTCAAGAAGTTTAGGAAAGGAGGTGTTTGATGAATATAGGCACTTTCTCCCTGAGAACCATAGGTATCGAAATATTGATAAACATATTTTCAATGGGAAAGAGGAGAGTGGGATAAAACCATGAAGAATGACACAACACCTATGCAAGTTGGAATATAACAGATCAAATCGTCAATGTATGTCAACCTTCATCATCATATGAAATATATTACATTTTTTAATTGTGTTGAATTCTGATGTCTACTATGTATAATCTAACAATTGTTGTGTTAATTTCATTTATGTAACATATAGTTGGTCGTCAAGGCATTGATCTGCTTCCACAAGGAATGAAAAGTTTCCCCAAACAATTTAGTAGGTTTCCCTACTATGAGCAACTAAAAATAACTCATTTGTTCGACACACTGCATATCGAGAAGAACGTAACAGAAATGTTGTGGAGAATCTTAGATGGAAGGTGTGACAAAGAAAAAAATTATAAAATTTGTAGTGACATTAAAGAAGCCAATCATGCAATGCTAAATATTATTGATTTAAATAGGACTAATGGAGTCAATCGAAATAGCCTCCCATGGTTATTTAAAGAAGATGAAAGTAATGTTGTAAAAGAGATCATTTGAAAAATTAGATTTCCAACAGGATTTGCTTCAAACATCAAGAATATATTCACAAAGAAAGGTGAATTTGGCGGGTTAAAAACTCATGGTTGGCATACCTTCATCAAGGTAATTTATTTCGTATATTTGTTATGTATTGGGAAGAATCAATGTAATATTTTTAAATTTTGTAAATATATTGTTAATATGAAATTGGAAATTTCTTAATGTGCCATTGTTTTGTTACAGTATGTGCTACCTCTATATTTTCCCGGCAGCTTTGAAAACAACGTAAAACAAGTAATATATGACCTTGGAAAATACATGAGGTAAATAACGACAGACGAATTACATATTATTATTTATATGTAATAAAAATCTTGTAGAAGTTGTTGATGACATGCGTTTTACTTGTAATATTCATGTATACAATATTGTCTTTGTTTAAACCTACTTTTTTCTCATAACATTTGTAGATGGTTGTCATCTAAAGAAATCCATAAGGAATATATAAAATATTGGAAGAGAGAAATTCCCCGTTTAATGTGTGCAATGCGAAAGTATCTACCTCCAACATTTTTCAATGTGCAAGAACACTACTTCATACACCAGTTTGAGGAGATGGAATTGTGTGGACCTGTACACACAAGGTCAATGTGGATGGTGGAGAGACACCTGAATTCATTGAAGGATTTAGTTAGACAAAGAGAACTTCCTGAGGGTTCTATGGTCGAGGGGTATATGGTATATCAAACATTAGTGTATATTAGTTATTATATTCTTGATTTAGGGAGGAAAATTAATATGCATTGCATTTGGGGTGTCAATAACGTCAAAATATTTGAAGTGGAGGTCTTGGTAGGGAATGGTAAAATGAGGAAAGTGAAAGGTATTATATTATTTGATTTTTATCTATATTGTATTTCTTCAATTTATATTATACCTCCATCAATTATTATTATTCATTATTCTTACTAATTTATATTTATTTTTTTGCAGCTGGTCAAGTGTGGGATGCACTACATTTATACATTGCTAACAATCTTGATTGGATGATGCTATGGATAGAACAATGTGAACAACATGATGGTACGATATCATGGGAAGGGGTGGATACATTAATTAAAATAGATCATCGCAATGAAGATCACAATCTTACAAAGAGGGAGATTGATTTAGCATATGGTTTAAAAGATAAACAAGTAAACACTTAAAATTTTACCCACACTTTATGTTATTATACAAAATGTTAATGGATTATTTTTTAATATTTATTAATTTTAATTACATTTATTAATTATTAATTTATTTTGTACTTGTCGGGAATATTGCAGTTGAAGCACCACAAAGCTATGTGGTATAATGGTAAAAAATTTCCCGTCAAAAGCATGGATGACATGAATAAAACTGCAGATTCAGGGATAACTGCAGTGTTTCAAGTCACTAATGTTTCTTCTAGAAGTGACAAACATCCAAGACTAGTAGAAAATAAATATTATGGATATTTGGATAATATAATCGAGTGTGACTTCAAATCCTTCAAGATAATTTTGTTTGAGTTCAAGTGGTATCATTTACAAATAAATGAATGTGATCCTGAAAGAACTGTTATTCAGCATAACAATGGTTTTACCATGGTTAATACAAGGACATTTGAGCAAGGTCTATAAAGTTATGTTCTTCCTAGCCAATGTGAGCAGGTATTCTATTGTGAGGTTCCCGGTAAACTAGGTTGGTCCTTTGTTGTTAGATATGATCCAAGAGTAATGCCTGTAAAGTATAATGTATCGGAAGAAGATGATATTCAAGAACTAGAAGGTGATACAGAGGAACATGAGGAGGTAGACCATGTATCATCAGATGACGAAGTCGAAGAAGTTGATCGACCATATGATGTAGATGATAATGTTCTCGATGACGCTATATATGATGATGATATTATAAAAAATTATGACAGTACTGATGATGATCTTGATATGGCCAATGGATTCAACAATGATTCTGAAATACCAGATGACGATACATAATATGATGAGTTGGATGAAGAATAAGATCAATGATATTCCTACATGCGGTGAGTGATTTGTACTATAGATCTCTTATGTTTTTTTTTTCTTTCATGTAATCTTAGTGTCGTTTTTAATTATAGTTGTTGAATCTAGATAGATTGGGTATTGGGGAAATTGAGAGTGATGTGAGGGGGGGAGCATAATTAGAGATTCCACATTCACGTGGTTTCCCTTTTTTAGTAGAAAATGAATAATTCTCGAAACCAAGAGAAGCTCATGAAAAAAAAGGTTTATAGCATAGTTAAAATTTGACTCATCATTGCGACCCCCCATTTTTCTGGGGGTTTGGGGGAAATTCCCTCGATCCAAATTCTAGTTGTCTGTATCCCATTGAGGAGGCTAATAAATTCTCTTCCTATCATTGCCAACTACAATTATCTCTTGGAAACATAATAAAAAAGTGCAATCAATTGAACATAATACTTAGAACCATAAACCCTAATTTAGTGGAGTCATCGAAAGTTACCCCTAGTCTTAGTCGTCACCCTTCATGAAAGTTGTCATGCAATGATCATTATATCAAAATTTTGGAGGCATGTGGTCATTGGGATCATGAGGCTTTATCTCCTTCACTATATTCTTGCATTTTTTATTCTTTTAAAATCTTTATGTAATATGAAAAATACAAAAAAATCAAAAGACATAAAAAGAAAAGTAGGGGGGTGCTGTAATTTATATCTCTATGATTTAGTAATTAGGTGGCATCTCTCATTTTTGTTTCCCTTGAAAAAATAACCTATTTTGATTAAATTGGGTTTCAGTATTGTCGTGGGAGATGTACCATGTGTTATCTCTCCAGGAGTCCTTCTCAGGTTGTACCTTGAAGAAGCCTAGTAACTTAAAATGTTTCAAAAGTCAATAATGAGATAAGTAATTGAACTGGTGGGTGAAGAAAGTCTATATTTATCAACCAGAACACATATCTGATGGGCTGAATAAAGATAGCACAAATTGCTTGTTAAATCAATGTTTATGATTTGATCAATGAGATGATAGTCATTTGCAACTAGACAAACTTAGATAACAGTAATCATTTACAAATTGCAAGTTTTAATCGAAACTTACTAAATCAATATAAATAGTTTTCTTTCGAGAAGCAGATAAAGAAAGCACATACAAATATTTTTTTTGTTTTCTCTTTATAAATATAACTAATCTTGAATTTAATAAACTATGAAACATAGATATATAGGTAGTCAAAAGCTAATCAAAACATTCTGGTTTCATTAATATGTAAATGACAGAAACTAAAAAAACAAAGACTCTAACCTATTTGTGATCTGACATTAATAGTGAAAGGAACTTGTGATATGTATTATATAAAATGTCTCAGTACAAAAAACAACATGGTATAGTGATCTAAAAATGATAAAGGCTTGTGTTCTTGAAAATATTTGCAAGTTTTAATTCAAGTGTTCTTATGCAAAAGGATCAATTTGCAAACACAATTTTTTATAGAAATTACACATTCAAGATGAATATAATAAGCAACAAATAATAGTGAACAATAAACACATAACAAAACAAATGATAAAGGAGTTCACCCCTCTCTTGGGCTACATCTCCTGGTCCAACTTCCAATGGATACTTTATATTATTTTCTCAAAGTTCTAAACGATGTTCTTTACATTGCTCAAAATGCCAAATAGATGGCTCCAATGGCTTAAAAACATCCAAAAACCCCTAGCTGGGCTTTTTCGGCACCTGATTTGGCCAAAAATTGAAGAAGATAAGCTTCCTGGAAGTTCCCCTTCAATCTTGTTGTCTCTGGATCGCCAAAATGCACCTCTGTGTGTCCAACCTAGCACACACACTCATTTTCGTGCTAAAACCTAGCACTGGGTGCATAAATAAAAATTGTGCAAACTGTAGGATGGTTAGGGAACCTAGCCCCTAACCGCCAAACCGTTGGGCATATGGGTCATATGACCACACGTAATAGGGCTAAGTCCCAAGTCAAATGGTAAAGTGACAAGTGTCGGCATGGTTTTAACCGTTGGCAACATTAAATCCTCGCGCATTTAACCATTGGTCATATGTATTAATAATACAACCACAGGCTAACTCCATTTGAATTTGCGCACGCGCGGTGGTGGTTATATGGTAATTCGCATATGGCTGGGGGCCGGGGCTTAGCCCCATCCCAGACCGCACCCAAATCAAAACACAATGCAATTCAAATAATTTTAAAACCATATATATGTTAAGAAAAAATGGTGGGCACATCGGTTGGGTGGCCCTTCCCAAAGCTATACCCCTGCCCAGAGGTCGCGGGGTTGAGTCCTGCCAACTACACAAATTTTAGCCATTGCCCACGTGACACGTGGCGACCCTTTCTTGGGACACATGTCACCAATACATTCTCTACCAAGATGCCACATGTCAAGAAATGATTCGACCATTCAACTGCTAATTTTCCACCAACTCATCCCTACCACATCATCGTAAGGCCCTGCCACATCATCGTATGGCCCTACCACATCATCATACGACCTTGCCACATCAACATCCATACAGACTGTATGGACTGTACAGTCAACAATTTTTTTTTTGCCTGTTTGATGATTTTAACAGAACGTGATATCTCACTCATCCGACATCTATTTGAACCTAAATGAGTTGTGTTGGGTTCGTGACAACGAGGCCTATGCACCCCTTTGATTTGAAGCGATTCCGAGCACTTTGAATTTTGAGCAAAATTTGATCCCCTAGATCACACCTCCCCATTAGAAAGCTTTTGGACCTCCAAAAGTCTACTTTTAGACTATATAAAGACGAGGGTATAGTTCCCTCACCTTTCCAACCTCAATCCACTTGGCTTTGCTTGGGTTTGTGCCTTTAAGACCAATTCGAAGATATTCCACATTTTCTCGTTTTAAAGTTCTCATTCTCTTGTCAAGGATTGTGTCTTCATGAAGTTCTGTAAGATATTCTGGGGAGAAATCATCTATAGAAGGAATCTGAACATGTTCTCCTTGATCATAAATCAAAGGAGGCTCATACAATTTCAAATTCTCAACATTAACATCTGCATACATTTGCATATAAGGAGGCAAATCCGAATAGAAGGCATTGTTACCAATCTTGTCAAGAATCTTGAAAGGACCATATATAATTGGTTTCAGTTTTTTACCTTCTCCTTTAAGCCTATCCTTACTAATATAAAGCCAAAATTCATCTCCAACTTGGAAACTGTGATCAACACGATGCTTGTCATGTCTTGTCTTGTACTTGGCTTGACTCTTTTCCAACTGTTTTTGTACCATCTGATGTCTCGACTGAATTTGTTCAATGAAATTTTCTTCCCTATCAATGTCATATTGACCATCAATAGCGATATCTTTCCCAAAGATAAAATCTAAAGGATATTTGGGAAAATAGCCAAAACATTCTTCAAATGGTGATGTTTGAGTTGAAGAGTGCTTAGCTCGGTTGTAAGCATGTTGAATGTAGTGTAAATGCTCATCCCAAAGTTTAGGATGCTTGTTGTAATAACCACGAAGAAGATACACCATTGTTCTATTGACCACTTCTGCTTGGCCATTGGTTTGCAGATGAAAAGTTGTACTCTTTTTCAATTTGGTGTCCATGAGTGCCCATAAACTCGACCAAAAGTTCCCAATAAACCGAGAATCTCGATCAGAAATAATGGATTTAGGCAATACAAAATGTACCCAAACATTCTGAAAGAACATTTGTGTCATTTTCTTAGTTGTAACTTGCTTCTTACAAGGCATCAAAATACACATTTTTCTAAATCAATCAACCACAACATAAAGATAATCATGATTTCTTTTAGACATAGGTAGACCTCCTACAAAGTCCATAGAAACACTTTCCCAAGGAAAAGAAGGAACTGGAAGTGGAGTATACAAACCCAACTTTTTGTTGCTAGGTCTTCTTGTGGCACATAACAAACATCCTCGAACATGTCTTGAAACACTTTCATTCATTTTAGGCCAATAGCAGTACCTTTGCAAATTAGCCACCATCTTGCCTATACCAAAGTGACCAACAATAAGAGAAGAATGGGCTTCTCTTATTATGTTGATTCTTTCACCCCGTGGAATGCATAGCTTGCTAAGATGATACAAAAGATTATCATGCACATGGTAATCCAATTCCTCAACATGGTTAGAATGACACAAAGTTGCATATACTTATTTAAAATCAACATCTAAACCATATTGCTCAACACAGCTCTCATGCATGATAGGACTATGCTTAAGAATAACTAAAGCACTAATAATAGGCCTTGAAAGCATATCAGCAACTTTGTTATAAATTCCCTTCTTATACCTTATGACCAAGTGGAATTTTTGTAGAAAACCCATCCATCTGAAGTGCCTTGCTTGTTGTAGCTTTGTTTGTGATTGTAAGTATTGTAGTGGTTGATGATTTGTGTGGACAATGCTTTCTTTCCCCAACAAATAATGTTTCCATTTTTTCACACTTTGCATCAATGCATACAACTCCTTATCATAAGTAGGATAGTTAATCATGACACCATTAAAAGTTTCAGAATGAAAACAAATGGGCTTACCATGTTGTAACAAGACTGCTCCCATTTCATAATTGCTTGCATCAATTTGGATTTCAAAAGGTTGCCTCAAATTCGGAAGTGCAAGAACTGGGGCTGAACTGATTTTCTCCTTCAAAGTATCCAAAGCCTTTTGTTTCTTGCCTCCCCATTGGAAAACTTGCTTGACACTTGTCACTGCATGTAATGGAGCTACAATTGAAGAAAAGTTAGCAATAAACTTTCTCCAATATTGGGCTACTCCAAAAAAACTTCTTACCTCTGTCACATTGTTGGGCTTGGGCCATTCCAATATGACTTTGACCTTGGAGGGATCAATTTTCAATTCGCCTCCACCAACAATATGCCCCAAGTATATAAGTGAAGTTTTTCCAAACTCACATTTGGACATCTTCAAAAACAACTTTTCTTTTCTCAAAACTTCTAAAACTTGCTTTACATGCTTAACATGCTCTTCACGAGATTTGCTAAAAATAAAAATGTCATCCCAGTAGACAATAACAAAATCATCAAGAAAATGCCTTAAGACATCATTCATAACTCTCATGAAAGTAGCAGGAGCATTGAAAAGTCCAAAAGGCATTACCATCCACTCTAACAAACCTTGCTTTGTTTTGAAAGTTGTGTTCCATGTGTCTCCTTCAACAATCCTAATCTGATGATATCCGCTTCTCAAATCCAACTTAGTAAAATACTTAACATCTTTCAATTGATCAAGCAAATCATCAATTCTAGGAAGAGGATAGTGATTCTTTACCATAATCTTGTTCAAGGCCATGGAATCCACTCACATACGCCATGTACCATCCTTCTTTGGCAGTAACACAATTGGAGATCCACATGGTGAAGTACTTGGCATGATGACCCCTTTGTCAAGCAACTCTTGGATTTGTTTTTCGATTCCAGCATTCTCCATGACTGACATCCTCTACATACTGATGTTTGGAAGAGGACAATATTTCTACAATTGTATTTCAAGTTGGATACCCCTTCTGGGAGGTAATCCCTTTGGTTCCTAAAACATCTCATCATATTGATTAACAACCTCATATAGATCAGATTTCAACTTTGCATCACAACCTTGGAAAACTTCATTTTCAATATTATCTTTGGGTTTAATCATCAAGAAAACAAAATTCTTACTGGAATTGACTAATCTCTTCATTTGTCTCGCATTTACAAGTGACAAATTCATCTTCTTTGAATGTGCTCTAACAATGTACTCAACTCCATTTTTGAACAAGTGATACTTATTCTCATGACGATGAAAAATGGCTCTTTTATCATATAAATATGGGCTTCCCAACACAATACCACAGATATCCAAAGGAATAACATCAAGCTCTACCTCATCTATAAAATTTGTAGTGATGGCAAACCTATGTTTACACCTTCTTGTCACCTGCAATTTAGCATTATCACATATCCAACCGAGAGGGTATGGTTTAGGATGTGGAATAGTTTCGAATTTTAATTTCTTGACAGTGTCTTCAGATATAAGGTTTGCTTGAGATCCAGTATCAAATAGAGTATCTATCTTGGTATTCTTTTAAACAACCCTTATGTGAAAAAGTTCTATTCTTTATTTTTCTTGTTGAGTTTCATTGAGATTACTGTTACTTGAAGAACTAGTACTTGCAATAGAACCCTTACCCTGATAACCCATGACTGTAATCTTTGTTTCATCACCCGAATCAGAACCTAAATCATGTTGTATGGTTGCAACAGTATTTGACTTCCCTTTGTTTCCAAACTTTTTGGGACTTCTTTCAGGATGAAGTTTCCAACAATGGTCTTCATCATGGCCATATTTTGAACAATGTTTGCATGTAAATTTTTCTCCCTCTTTCTTAACAACATCATTCTTTTTTCCATTGCCCTTGAACTTCTTCTTTCCTTTATCTCCGTGACTAAAAGGATTCTTGTTACCCTCATGAGTTTCATTCCTTCCTATGGCTTCTAAATGAGTTGCCTGAACATAAACTTCATCTAGATCTGAAGGGTTAAACATGAGTATTGTATGTCTCAAGTAACTATGTAAAGCTCCAATGTATTTGAGTAAAGTTTCTTGAGAAGAAAAATATACTCCCAAAACCAAATCTCTTCTCCTAAATTCTTGAGTAAATCTTTGCACATTTTTCCCTTTAGCTTGTCTAAAATTTTGCCAATCCATAGTAGCTTTTTGCATATATGCCAATGGGTAAAATTATTTTTTAATTTCAACAATAAAATCATTCCAAGAGGTTAAAATTTTACCATGTTTATTCATGTCCTCTTGAGTCTTGGCTTCCCTCCAAATGAGTGTTTCACTATCTAATATTAAAGAAGCAAGTTGAATCTTAGTTTCATGATCTTGAATTTTTTTTATCCTACAATACACCTCAATCTGATGAATCCAGTTACCTAATTTCTCAGCATTTACCTCTCCATTGTACATTGGCAATTCAAATTTAATATCAAGCTTTAACAAAGGAATGGAGGAAATTTACCATGCCCCTTTGGAGAATTTGAAAGAGGTTGTGAACTAGTAGAAGAAGATGAAGATGGAGATGAGGGAGGTGGAGAAGAACCATTCCTTCCATTTCCATTTGGAGTTTTATCACCACTGTCTCCCTTGTTCTTTGAAGGGTTGGAGCCTTCACCTTGCAACCTTGTATTCCTTTCGTCCATCGAGACTTTCATCATTTCTCTCATTTCCATGAAAGATTTTCTGAGATCTTCATCTTCTGTAGGAATATTTTCATGACTCTCTTCATGATCCATACTTGGTGAATGCCTCCTTGAAGTTTGAGGTGATGATATAATTTTTCTTCTTGAAGGATGAGAACTTGGATCTACAAGTTGACCTTCTCCTCTTGTGAGTTTCAAACTTGTGAGCATCACAAAACAAAACACTTTCAAAATAATCAAGCCTTCAAAAACCTAAGCTCTGATACCAACCTGATCTGAAAATGATAAAGGCTTGTATTCTTGAAAATATTTGCAAGTTTTAATTCAAGTGTTCTTATGCAAAAGGATCAATTTGAAAGAACAATTTTTTATAGAAATTACACATTCAAGATGTAGATAATAAGCAACAAATAATAGTGAACAATAAACACATAACACAACAAATGATAAAGGAGTTCACCCCTCTCTTGGGCTACATCTCCTGGTCCATCTTCCAATGGATCTTTTATATTATTTTCTCAAAGTGATAAAATATGTGCTTTACATTGCTCAAATTTCCAAATAGATGGCTCCAATGGCTTCAGAACTTCCAAAAACCCCTAGTTGGGATTTTTCAACACCTGATTTGGCCAAAAATTGAAGAAGATAGGCTTCCTGGAAGTCCCCCTTCAATCTTGTTGTCTCTGGATTACCAAAATGCACCTCTGTTTGTCCAACCTAGAACACGCGCTCATTTTCATGCTAAAACCTAGCACTGGGTGCATAACCGAAAAATATGCAAACTGTAGGATGGTTAGGGAACCTAGCCCCTGACCACCAAACCATTGGGCATATGGGTCATATGACCGCACGTAATAGGGCTAAGTCCCAAGTCAAATGGTAAAGCGACAAGTGTCGACGCGGTTTTAACCGTTGACAACATTAAACCCCGGTGCATTTAACCATTGGTCATATGTATTAACAATACAACTGTGCACTGAATCCGTTTGAATTTGCACGCGTGCAGTGGTGGTTATATGGTAATCCGCATATGGCCAGGGGCCGAGGATTAGCCCCAGCCTGGACCATGCCCAAATCAAAACACAATGCAATTCAAATAATTTTAAAACCATATATATGTTAAGAAACAATGGTGGCCGTGCCGGTTGGGCAGCCCTTCCCAAAGATATACCCCTACCCGGAGGTCACGGGGTCGATTCCTGCCAACTACACAAATTTTGGCCATTGCCCAGGTGACACGTGGCGACCCTTGCTTGGGCCACGTGTCACCAATCCATTCACCACCAAGATGCCACGTGTTAAGAAATGATTCGACCATTCAACTACCAATTGTCTGCCAACTCATCCTTGCCACATCAGCATATGACCCTACCACATCATCATATGACCCTGCCACATCAACATCTGTACAGACTATATGGACTATATAGTCAACAATTTTTTTTTTTGCCTGTTTGACGATTTGAACAAAACATGATATCTCACTCATATGACGTTCATTTGATCTTGAATGAGTTGCGTTGGGTTCGTTACGACGAGGCCTACACACCCGTCCGATTTGAAGCGATTTCGAGAACTTTGAATTTTGAGCAAAATTTTATCCCCTGGATCTTATAGTCTCCAAAGTCTAAACATCAGTCTGTAAAATTGATAGGCTTTATCGCCTTTACAAGTAGTTTCAGATGCTAAGAAATTGGATCTGAAATACTAATAATAGAAAACTGTTACAAAATATATTTCAAAAAGTATGGATCTAGTCCATTTTTAGAATTCGATTTGTCTTCAATCCTGTAAGTCTTCGACAGCTGCATGAAGGTCCTGATGTATGATGACAAGGCTGGTGTCTTTCTTCAACAACTGGATATGTTCCTCAATAGATGTAAGCAGTCTTCAATAATGATAGGCTAATCATCAACCTAGATACCTTGTTTAATGCCTCAAATCTCTGAAACAATATGCCAAAATGTACATAGAAATTTGTTTGAGATTACTTTATGCCTCATCACCAAAAATCCCATTTTCTTGAGTGCTATATCTTCAAAATCCGTTTCGAACAGTTTCATCGGCTCTTTTCCCCTGAAAAATGCAAGTTAGCCACCGAAAGCCAGGGATTTCGGTAGCTAGCTATGTATTGTTATGCTGATTATGCCACCGAAAATCATGTGTTTGTTAAAAAGATAAAAACTTCAAAAATGAGTCTTTTCCTTTCTTATTTGGGTTGATCCACTTGAAAATCTTGACCAACCTCTGCAAGGACGTGCAAATCTGGGTGTGTAGCTATTTTAGCCTTCAACTTTTTGATATTTTTCTTCAAATTCTTAGCAAACCAAACTAGCTGGTGATTATCCTTTATGATCCTCTTCTTATTATTCTTTTACTTTACACTTTCAAGAGTCAATCTTTCCAAGGATTCACTAGTTTCTGCAAATTTCTTTGATAGAGTCTCATATTTGGCCTTTATCACCCTCTCTATCACTTCCTACTGTGTTATTTTCTCTTTGAGTTTCTTGATCTTCTGTGATTTGATAGATTTTATCTTGCTTGATGTTTCTCCTTCCTCATAACCTGTGAACCTCTCAGTTTCTAGTGCTTGATCCATAGATAATTCTATGTTCTAATCAACAAGGACCTCTTCTTTGTTTGGCTCAGAATCAGATTCTGAGTAGGGTAAGTTAAGCACAATTTCATTCTTGGTCTATTGAGTTGAAGCTTTCTCAACATCTTCCTTGAAAAACAATTTCTTCTTTTCCTTATTGACTTTTGAGCTGGATGTTGGTTCTTTTGAGAGGTCAAGGGTGATGGTTTTCCTCCTCTTTAGACTGCTCTGAGGAGTTGGTAGTTTTTTGATTGATTTACTCTTGCCTTTATCATGTTGAGTGTCTAACTCAAAACCTCCCCAAAATAGGAAGTGTTCCCATGTTCTTTCTTTCTTCCTCAATTCTTCTACAAGAATCATTTTGATCAAACCAAAATGAAACAAGGTGTTCTGGATATGGTCAGGTTCATCTTAGACCTTGTGTGACATCTTTGTCAATCTCTTGCAAAAATAATATGGTAGATTGAGAGGAACCTTTCTTATAAATTGGTCCATAAGTTTGAAGTGGTATAACATGGCCCTATCATACCTTCCCTCTATAGTTATATACAATTGTATGGATTTGAGAAGAGTCTGCCTATTGTCCTCCAAATGAGAAATGGGGATATCCCTATTGCAAATGATGTCTTGGAGGAGAAATGTTGTTTATAGGCATTCAAAACTCAT
This sequence comes from Picea engelmannii, assembly GCA_009831015.1. Taxonomy (NCBI): domain Eukaryota; kingdom Viridiplantae; phylum Streptophyta; class Pinopsida; order Pinales; family Pinaceae; genus Picea; species Picea engelmannii. The sequence goes on from ML777832.1 coordinate 919,626, forward strand.
GGAATTTGAATTTGAATGATGACCATATGGTTGATGTAGACGTGTGAATGATTATTCCATAACCAGTGATAAGGTCATGTAATCATGTCAATCTCCCATAAAAACGATCATCCTCCCTTTATGACGTGTGTACTTCCTTTTCTCTTTCGAACTCCTGAAGAGGCGGTGCCCAAAACCGCTTCTACACTTTCGATGTCTCTTTCTTGTTTCCAAAATTCGCATTTTCCACTGGAAGTTTGACTTTTCGGTGGCTCCTTCTTGTTTCCAAAAGTCGCATTAGCCTCCAGAAGATTGACTTTTCAGTGGCTCCTTCTCAACTTCAAAACAATGGTTAGCCATCAAAAAGACTTTTCTTTGATTTTTGAAAGAAATAAACAATAAATCAATTTATTTTGGAATTTCTCACTTATTTCCTTTGCTTGGAGACCATAAACCACAGAAAATTAAAAATGACACTTATTCATGACTATGCTATCACCTAAAAATCAAATAAAATGACAATTTTATTTTAGGAGATAACACCATGATTTTGAGATTTCACTTCTATGATTGGTTATTCTTCTAGTCTTTATGGAACACCCTTCAATGTCTCTTGAATTATTGGTGTCTATAATTGGTCCCTTTTGGTGTCGATTGTTTCCCAGTTCATAATTAGGTCATTCTTATGTTAAAGGGAAGTTTTTAGCTTGCATTGGACATTTCTCAAATATTTTTACCATCCATATCAACCTTCCCAGTGCCAAGTTGTACTTAGTGGTTTTTTCTCTCAAAGTTATTGTAAAAGACCTCAATTCATGTTCCTAATCTTAGTCTGCACCAATTGATGATATATACCTCAATGTCTTCCTTTTAGAGAATATCTTCCTATAAAATTCAACTCATTATTTTGGGAAGTAGATTTAGAGACATTTGCAGTAGCTTGGGGCATCATTAGTGGTAGGTTCCATCACATGTGATAGTGGGTATACATGAATGACACCTGATCAATTAAGTCTCCTAAGTTTTTTCCATCATATCACATGTTCACAATTTATAGAATGTAATTTGTACACTTTTTATCACCTTGTGAATTAAAAGAATAGTTATTAGGAAAGTCTTAGGTCTTTGAGGAAAATACATTAATAATACATGGAAATAGGATGGGGAAAAACGGTAATCTAGGGGTCCATCATATTATTATATAAATCAAGGTATTACTCACATTTGATATGTAAAGAAAACATATAAGTGTTCCACATTTTTCTCTAGTGCCTCAAAGAGATGATACAAAATACAAGGAGGGAAACCATTAGCCTAATCCCATCATGGGATTGTAAAACTACTCATTTGTGATCAATGATAAAGAAACACACACACAGTTTCATGATATAGAATCCTATTACTGAGTGATGAATAGTTTACAACCCTATAAATTATGAGAGATGTGGACGTACAACCTACATTAGAGATAAGAAAGAAAAATGAGTGTCGACAAGGTTGGGCATTCTTATTATGATATTTTATGAATTCCTGATATAGAGTTTAGGGTTTAGTTTGTTTATTAATCCCTCTTCTACATGAGAATAAGGAGCCCTCAATATAAGAATGAGGATAGGAATCCCTGAACCACTTTTCTAGAAGAGATTCGGGTATGTGGAATAGATCCTACCTAGTTTGTGCTAATATGTAGGAAGCGTGTAAGAGTAATAAGCTTCCATAATATAGGCCATAATCTGAGTATGTCCCCCTTATTATATTATCTCATCATCACTCTTATTATGGGAATTCTTGGTGGCAATATGTCCAACCTAAGCATTAATGCTTGAAGTGGTAAAAAATATTGTCCAGTCGGTCATGGACTTTAAAAATATTGAGATGCAATATGTAGAATTCAATCTAGTCATGTTTTACCAAGATTGCAAAGAAATATTTCATAATAAAATCTCTAATGGTGAGAGGGTATGTTGAAAGCATGCATTTCTTGTATTTCTTTAATTATGTATAGGATCCAAAATCGATGATTTGGTAAGATACATCCATGATTACTAATATACCTAGGATGTGATTAAGAAATATATGAAAATATGAGGTGCAACATATGGATATGATATTTTAAAATTGCAACATATGGATATGATCAACAATCGAAAAATCAAAATTTAACCTTAAGAGTGTTATAAGAGAGGCAAAAACATGAGACTGAAACAAGAGTTGAAAATACTGTGATATTTGATCGAGTTGAAAATGTTGTGATCTATGATATTGTGATATTTGAAAATATTGTGATCTTTGAGTTGAAAAGATAAATTGGATTGGCCTAAGGTTCAATTTCCCCCTTCTTCTACACTCCACTCCATCATGGAAATCTATAGGAGAGATAGACATAGAGAGGGAAAATAAGAGATGGAGTACAATGGAAAATGAGGTAGGGTATCATGACAAAGATGCCATTACACATTTTAAGGAATATAACCTTAGAGAGATATCTAGAGAGTAGAATCATGATGATGAGGGGCGATCCAAACACAATACCAATTTTGAAGTTGTTTCTTTCTTTTGTACAGATACATGAAAACTTTTAGTTGGTGGGGATGATGGACCCCTAGATTCAAAAATGAAGAATTCCCCTTCCCACTAGATAACAGGTTAGACTGTGTTGAAGTTGGGGCCTCCAGTTCCTTCTTTCGATATGAATCCAAAAATGAAGAAGCCCCTTGCCACTAGATATCAGGTTGCATTGTGTTGAAGTTTGACGTCGACGTCGCAACCTCTCAACCTACAGGTCGTAAGTTCCACGTCAACACAGGATCATTCCTTTACCACTGGCATGAAGAAATCTAAAAATATCTTCTATTTCCCTATCGGTAAATCCACACCCACAGAAAATTTTCATGGGATACCCTCTTTACACTTAGGGGGATCGGACTTCGCAACTTCACGAATCTAGTGGTCAGGCATTGGTCTCTTGAATCCCCAAAACCCAAAATAGTCAATGTTGACCTTTCCTCTTTCCTTTCGAGATTTTCCCTATCGCGATTTCGACGATCGCGATGTCGAGAAACTTGCCTCCTTCGACTCCCCAATCCTGATTTGCCGAAATTCCAATACACTCGTGAGATTTGACCTTTCAACACCACTCCAATTCTTCGGCGCTTCAAACTTCGCAATATCATGAATACTAATGAAAATGTTTCAGTACTTCACTCCACAAAACTATGAAATAGCGTGCCACCTATCCACCTCTCTAACACTGTGGCTCACACCATTCTCTTGGCCTTCGGGATTTTGCGTTTCGTGATATCGCAATTACCGTTGCAAATTTTTCGGGACTTCCACCCATGAAAAACTGATACAAGTATTCGCATGTAAATCCAACAACCCTTATGGATCAGATCTACGGTCCTTCCCCTCCTAAGAATAGAACCTCTCAAAAATTACTCATCATATCTCCCCTGCTCCTCCGTGAGATCTAACGGCTCACGAAATTCATGAATTATCCTCAGAGTATCCCGACCATTCATTCTTTCCTCTGAGAACCTCTGCACAACTGACCAAGGTGTTTCCCTCCGCGGAACTTGTCCTCCTACGACGCAAACTTATGACGCCTTATTAATTCTTCCAAGTACAACTTTTGTGCAACCCTTTCAACAGTTATAAGGCTTTATCATTCCTACACTTCCTTATAACTCTGATTCTTAGAGAAGACTCTTGCACACACTCCTTGCGAAAACCTTCAGACACTTCCAAGTGCTGAATTTCCTTCGACCCTGCGCACACCTGCCGCAGTAGTCTCTCAACACTTTGTTCAGGTTCACAACTCTGAGACTTTAGTTGGCATGTGCACTCCTTTCACAGATCTTATTCCTAACTGCAATTCTGAATGAACGAGAGAAAAATCTACCCTATTTGAACCCTTTGTCAATGCACTCCTTGCGGACAATTTGATTGCACTCCTTGCGGGAACCCTTGTTCAGATAGAGAAACAATTTAAACTCATTCTTACTTCCTTTCAGACTTCAAACTCAAAACATGAAATCATATACACAGCATATAAATAAAATGTATAACAGGAAGCAAACATTCATGAGCATATCATTCCACATCAATACACAGAGAAGAAACACAAAACCATGAATTTGAATCAAACTCTTTCTATTAATCCAAATATCTGTACATGGGTGTTATTACACAGCTCTCTGCATGCTCTTGCTCTTCCCAACACTGTTGATTATGTTACAATACACAATGAGGGTGTTTATATCCCGTTTCCTTCTTGCGCTCTAAAACTGTCTAATATACACATTCAATTCTAACTACTTACATTAACTACTATAAATGCCCTCTACCTATTGAGGACGAGAGCAAATTGCTGAAGGTCCATTTACATTTTACAAGAGCGCTTCTTCTTAATGGATCATTAATATCGTGCAATAACTTCAAGGTGATTTCAAAATTTGTGCTAGGTGCTTTTCTAGTTGTTCGTCATCTTCGTGCTGGCTCGCTTGATGTTGGCGATGCTCCTGCATCATACTCCCTCACTTGAAAATTTTCATGGGCTCCTGTCCATGAGATCACACACAATCTGTACATGCTTTTGAATCTCTGCTTCAGTCTCCCAGCTGGTATCTTCAACTAGATGGCCTTTCCATTTGACCAGATAGTCAAAGTATTGCTTTCGCCTGGTCGTCTTACTCACTCTTTTATCTAGTATGCGCTCCATCTGTGGATTTTCTGCAACTGGCATCTGATTTCGCCACTGCACCTCTGGCTGTTCGTTTTCTTCTCCTGCTTCCCCAACTCTATATGGGTACAAATCTGAGATATTGAATATTGGGGAAATTCCGATCCCATTGGGTAATTCAATATCGTAAGCATTCACCCCAAATTTATTTAAGACCTTACATGGCCCAATTTTCTTCATATTCAATTTATTATATGTTCCTCTCGTGAACCTTTCTTTCCTTAAATGTGCCAGAATCAAGTCACCAACCTCAAATTGAAGTTGTCTCTTGTGTTGATCGGTTTTGCGCTTATATTCTTGGATTGAATTCTGCAATCGCTCCTTCACCTGGCTCTGAAGTTCACTCATCGCCTCTGTGAAATCTTCTGCACTAACGCTCCTAGTCGCAGTCTGTTTTGAATCCATCAACTCAGAAATTCCTCTCAGTTGCATGCCATAGAGAACCTGAAATGGACTCTGCCCTGTTCTCCTGTTAACTGAGTCGTTATAAGTAAATTCTGCCTGTGTTAATATATTGTCCCACTGGCTGTGGTGTTCTATCACCAAGGTTCTCAGCAAGTCTACGAGACTTATATTCACTACTTATGTCTGTCCATCCATCTGAGGATGATAAGATGAACTAAACGACAAGTTAGTTCCCAAATTCTTCCATAAGGTCCTCCAAAAGTATCCTACGAACTTAGTGTCTCGATCCGAAACTATACTTCTATGTAAGCCATGAAGTCGAATGACTTCTTTGAAAATCAGATTAGCAATGTGAGTTGCATCACTGGTTTTCTGACATGGAATGAAGTGTGCCATATTGGAAAACCTATCTACCACAACAAATATTGAATCAAAACCTCTTTGTGTTCTCGACAACCCCAATATGAAATCCATGCTGATTACATCCCACGACCTCTCTGGTATGGCCAATGGTTGATAGAACCCTGCATTTTGTCTTCTACCCTTCGAATGCTGACAAATTCTGCATCTGTCCATGAATCTCTTGATGTCTGCTCGCATTCCTAGCCAAAAATATGACTCATTTAGTTTTGTGAACGTCTTGTCATGACCGAAGTGCCCTGCCAATCCTCCACTCTGTTTCTCCTTCAGCAAATTCTCCCTCATGGAGCATTTCAGAATACATAGTTTATTACCCTTGAATAGTAATCCTTCTTGTATCATGTATTCTACCCACTGGCTTCTATCTATGAGAATTGGATTCTCAGCTACTTCATACGCTTCCTTAAAATTGTGATCTTTTGTGTACATGTCCCTGAGATCATCAAAACCCAACGTTTTGACCTTGAACAAATGCAATAGAAAACACTTCCTGCTCAAAGAATCAACCACTTTGTTAGTAGTATCAGAAATATGTTTAATCACAAAAGTGAAATTCTGCATATATTCCACCCATTTGACATGTTTCTGATTCAACTTCTCCTATTGAGTCACAAACTGCAATGCATGATTGTCACTATATAAGACAAACTCTTTCGGTATCAAGTAATTTCTCCATTTCTTCAATGCCTAAATGATAGCATAAAACTCCTTATCGTAAGTGGAGTATTTCACTTTCGCTTCATTCATCTTCTCATTAAAGTATGCTATCGGTCTACCTTCCTGACTCAAGACTACCCCGATTGCGAATCCACTTGCATCTCATTTTACCTGAAATGTCTTTTGGAAATATGGCAACACCAGAACTGGTTGTTCCATAATATTCCTCTTCAACAGATTGAAATTTTTCTCAGCCTCTTCTGTCCAGTGAAAAGACTTGTGTCTTTTCTTCACTGTATCCATCATTGCTGCACTAATTCCACAAAAATTCCTGATGAATTTCCAATAGAAACTAGCTAATCCGTGAAAACTTCTCACCTCAAAAATATTCTTCGGTGATGGCCAATTCTTGATTACCTCCACCTTATCTGGATCTATCCTCAAATCATCTTCAGAAATAAAAAACCCCAAGTAAATGAGCTCTGTCTTCATGAATGAGGACTTATTCATATTTATCAATAACTTCTCCTGCTGCAATATCTGCATCACTGTAGCCAAATGCTTCAGATGCTCTGCCACTGTTTTACTGTAAACAAATATGTCATCTAAATATACAATGAAAATTTTTCCAATGAACTCCCTCAAGGCTTCGTTCATCAACCTCATGAAGGTACTCGATGCATTTGTTAATCCAAATGACATAACAAGCCATTCATACAACCCTTCATTTTTTTTGAATGTTGTCTTCCACTCGTCACCCTCTCTCATGCGGATTTGATGATAACCGCTTTTCAAATCAATCTTTGAAAAATACTTTTCTCCACTCAAGAAATCCATCAGATCATCTATCCTCGGCAATGGAAATCTATACCTGATGGTTATCTTGTTAATCTCCCTCTAGTCAGTACACATCCTCCAGCCTCCATCTTTCTTCGGACTGAGTACTATGGGAACATCACATGGACTCAAGCTTTCCCTGACCAATCCTTTGTTAAAACAACTCCTGGGCTTGCCGTTTGACCTCTTCATTCTCTTGCAGCGTCAACCTGTATGCAGATTTGTTTGGTAAACTGGCTCCTAGTATGAGATCAATATGATGACTCACACTTCTAATCGATGGAAACGAATGAGGTAATTCGTCCACTACCATGTCAGTGAACTCTTCCAGTAGTTCCTTAACTTCTTCTGGTAAATCATCTATTCTTGCGCTTTTCAAAACAATCTTTGGTTTCCTGACCACTATGAATTGTGGTTCCTCCTTCTTCTTAACCTCTGTAAGAAGTTCCTTCCCACTCATGAGAAGTAAAGTGTTGCTTACTTCTAGTTTCACCTCCTTATCCTTGATTGGAAGAAACATGTGACTCCTCCCATTCCTCTCTAGGGTGTATGTGTTCATTCTCCCATCATGAATCACATTTCTATCATATTTCCATGGTCTACCCAGAAATAGATGACAAACATCCATAGGAATGACATCACACAATATCTTATCATTATATCCTCCTATCTTAAATTCAACTAAAAATTGTTTAGTGATAGTTACCTGATGCCCTTTCTGTAGTCATGAAACTCTATATGGGCTTGGATGATCAGTTGTCTCCAGCTCCAGCTTTTCTACCATCTCTGTAGAAACGAAATTATCCATGCTACCACTGTCCACAATGACCTTGCATACCTTGTCCTTGGTTTTGCAAGCAGTCTGAAAAAGTTTGGTTCTTTGTATTGAACTCTCCACCTCCTTCTCTGGTGTCAAAAGGACTTTTCGCATCATCAACAATCTTCCGCCTTCAACATCTTTTGCCTCAACATCCCGCCTCTATGGTTCGGTGATGTGAGCTTCTCCACTCTCCTTATTTTTATCTAGACACTCGTAAGACTTGTGCCCATTGTTTCCACATGTGAAGAATGTTATCACTCCACCTCTTCCTCTTCCTCTACCCCTAGTATGAGGAAAAGTATTGTTATCAGCATAATCTCCTCTCTCCTCGGTATGTTTCCCTCGTTGTTCAGCATATTGCCCTCGCTGTGAGGTTCCACCTCTCACAGTTTGAGTTTGAGGTTTCTTCTAGTCCTCCTTGGGATTCTGACATTTATCTTAGGCAACTGATTAGCCTCTGGGCTGACTTCTTCCTCGGCCTCTCTGACTCTTCTTTCGGCTCAACTTCTCTTCATCTTTCAGAGCCATATGATAAGCATCTTCCACCGTTCAGATGGTTACCATGCTCATCTGATATTGAATGTCATATCTCAGGCCATTCATATATCTGGATACTTTTTCATCATTGCTCTCCCGATGACCTGCCCTGATGTTCAGCTTATAGAATTCTTCAGTGTATTCTTTCACTATCATTAGCTTTTTTCTTAGGTTCTGCATTCTCCTGAACAAAGTAATTTGGTAATCCCTAGGGATGAATTTTTCCTTCATCTTCACAATCATCCTATCCCAACTCTTGATCTTCTGCTTTCCTTTGCAGTGTCTGTCATCTTGTACTTCATCCCACCACAATGATGCATGTCCCTTCAATCTCATGACAACATGCTTGACCTTCTTGTCCTCTTCAACGTCTTCATAGTCAAAGTATGTGTCTAGAGCTCTAATCCAATCTAGAAGCTCCTCTGCATCCAAATTCCCCTCACAAAATGGAATGTCCACTTTCTCTCTTGCACCCATTCTTGCAATAGCTCTGATCAAACATTCATTTGATGCATCTTCAGCTGCAAGTTCTTCTTCATGTTCAGCCTCAATTTCACTCTCAGAATCATTAAGATCCCCCGCACTGACTGTAGATATTTGTGCTATCTCCATGTCTTCGATTCTGGCTCATAGATCATGCATTTCTCTCTCCATAACTGGATCTGTCATCTTCCTACCTCTTCTTCTCAGCATTTCCCTCTCCTCTGGTGGATCGGGTGTTTTCCTGTCCCTTCTCCTTGGCAGCATGGTTATTTCTCTTTTTTTTTTGGTTTTTCTCTCTGCTACAGAAAGAAAAGAACCTTTCTGTGCTCTGATACCAAACTTGATGTCGACACCGCAAGCTCTCAACCCGCAGGTCGGAAGGTCCACGTAAACACATGATCTTTCCTTTACCACTAGCCCGAAGAACTCTAAACAACTCTTCTATTTCCCTATCGAGAAATCCACACCCACAACAAATTCTCACGGGATCTTCTCTTTACACTTGGGGGGATTAACTTCTCACCTAAAAAATATTCTTCGGTGATGGCCAATTCTTGATTACCTCCACCTTATCTGGATCCATCCTCAACTCATATGAAAAAATAACAAACCCCAAGTAAATGAGCTATGTCTTCATGAATGAGGACTTCTTCATATTTATCAACAACTTCTCCTGCTGCAATCTCTGCATCACTTTAGCCAAATGCTTTAGATGCTCTGCCACTATTTTACTGTAAACCAGTATGTCATCTAAATACATAATGACAAATTTTTTGATGAACTCCCTTAGGACTTCGTTCATCAACCTCATGAAGGTACTCGGTGCATTTGTTAAGCCAAATGGCATAACAAGCCATTCATACAACCCTTCATTTGTTTTGAATGTTGTCTTCCACTCATCACCCTCTCTCATGCGGATTTGATGATAACCGCTTTTCAAATCAATCTTTGAAAAATACTTTTCTCCACTCAAGCAATCCATCAGATCATCCATCCTCAACAATGGAAGTATGTACCTAATGGTTATCTTGTTAATCACCCTTGAGTCAGTACACATCGTTCAGGCTCCATCTTTCTTCGGACTGAGTACCGTGGGAACAACACATGGACTCAAGATTTCCCTGACCAATCCTTTTTCCAACAACTCCTGGACTTGCCTTTTAACCTCTTCATTCTCTTGCAGCATCAACCTGTATGCGGCTTTGTTTGGTAAACTAGATCCTGGTATGAGATCAATATGATGACTCACACTTCTAATCGGTGGCAATGAACGAGGTAATTTGTCCACTACTATGTCAGAGAACTCTTCCAGTAGTTCCTCAACTTCTTCTGGTAAATCATGTATTCTTGCACTGGTCAAAACAATCTTTGGTTTCCTGACCACTATAAATTGTGGTTCTTCCTTCTTCTTAACCTCTGTAAGAAGTTCCTTCCCACTCATCAGAAGTACAGTGTTGCTTACTTATGGTTTCACCTCCTTATGCTTGATTGGAAGCAACATGTGAGTCCTCCCATTCTTCTTTAGGGTGTATGTGTTCATTCTCCCATCATGAATCACATTTATATCATATTTCCATGGTCTACCCAGCAATAGATGACAAACATCCATAGGAATGACATCACACAATATCTTATCATTATATCCTCCTATCTTAAATTCAACTAAACATTGTTTAGTGATAGTTACTTGATGCCCTTTCTGTAGCCATGAAACTCTGTATGGGCTTGGATGATCAGTCGTTTCCAGCTCCAGATTTTCTACAATCTCTATAGAAACGAGATTATCCGTGCTACCACTGTCCACAATGACCTTGCATACCCTGTCCTTGGTTTTGCAAGAAGTCCAAAAAAGTCTGGTCCTTTGTATTGAACTCTCCACCTCCTTCTCTGGTCTCAAAAGGAATTTTCGCATCATCAACGATCTTCCACCTTCAGCGTCTTCTGCCTCAACATCCCACCTATGTGGTTCAGCGATGTGAGCTTCTCCACTCTCCTTCATTTTATCTAGACACTTGTAAGACTTGTGCCCATTCTTTCCACATGTGAAGCATGTTATCACTCCACCTCTTCCTCTTCCTCTACCCATAGTACGAGGAAAATTATTGTTATCAACATTATCTCCTCTCTGCTCAGTATGTTTCCCTCTTTGTTCAGCATATTTCCCTCACTGTGAGGTTCCCCCTCTCTCAGTTCGAGTCTGAGGTTTCTTCTAGTCCTCCTTGGGCTTCTGACATTTATCCTAGGAAACTAATTTACCTCTTGGTTGACTTCTGCCTCGACCTCTCTGACTCTGCTTTCATCTCAGCTTCTCTTCATCTTTCAGAGCCATCTGATAAGAATCTTCCACCATTCAGATGGTTACCATGCTCATCTCATCATGAATGTCGTATCTCAGGCCATTCATATATCTGGTTACTTTTTCACCATCGCTCTCTCGATGACCTTCCCTGATGTTCAGCTTATAGAATTCTTCAGTGTATTCTTTCACTGTCATCAGCTTCTATCTCAGGTTTTGCATCCTCCTGAACAGAGTAATTTGCTAATCATTGGGGATGAATTTTGCCTTCATCTTCACAATCATCCTATCCCAACTCTTGATCTTCTTCTTACCTTTGCAGCGTCTGTCATCTTGTAGTTCATCCCACCACAATGTTGCATGTCCCTTCAATCTCGTGATAGCATGCTTGACCTTCTTGTCCTCTTCGACGTCTTCATAGTCAAAGTATGTGTCTAGAGCTCTAATCCAATCTAGAAACTCCTCTGCATCCAAATTCCCCTCATAAACTGGAATTTCTATTTTCTCTCTTGCACCCATTCTTGCAATAGCTCCGATCAAACGTTCATTTGATGCATCTTCAGCTGCAACATCTTCTTCATGTTCATCCTCAATTTCACTCTCGGAATCACTAAGATCCCCCGCACTGACTGTGCATCTTTGCGTTGTCTCCATGTCTTCGAGTCTGGCTCGTATATCACACATTTCTCTCTCCATAACTGGATTTGTCATCTGCCTGCCTCTTCCTCTTAGCATTTCCCTCTCCTCTGGTGGATCGGGTGTTTGCCTGTCCCTTCTCCTTGGTGGCATGGTTAATTCTCTATTTTTTTTTCTCTCTGCTACAAAAAGAAAAGAACCTTTCTATTCTCTGATACCAAACTTGATGTCCACGTCAACACAGGATATTTCCTTTACCACTGGCCTAAATAACTCTAAACAACTCTTCTATTTCCCTATCGGGAAATCCACACCCACAAAAAATTCTCATGGGATCACCTCTTTACACTTTGGGGGATCAGACTTCGTAACTTCATGAATCTAGTGGTCAAGCGTTGGTCCCTCGAATCCTCGAAACCCGAAACAGTCAATGCTGACATTTCCTCTTTCCTTTCGGTATTTTCCCTATCATTATTTCAGCGATCGCGATGTCAAGAAACTTGCCTCCTTCGACTCTTGAATCCCAATTTTTTGAAACTCCGATACACTCGTGAGATTTGACCTTTGAACACCACTCCACTTCTTTGGCACTTCAGACTTTGAAATATCGTGAATCCTAACGCAAATGTTTCGGGACTTCACTCCACGAAACTCTGAAATTGCGTGCCACCTATCCACCTTTATGACCCTGTGGCCCACACCATTCTCTTGGCCTTTGGGATTTCGTGTTTTGTGATATCGCGATTCTTTTTGCAATGTTTTCAGGACTTCCACCCACAAAAACCTAATACAAGTATATGCGTGTAAATCCAATGACCCTTAGGGATGGGATCTATGGTCCTGCCCCTCCTGAGATTAGAACCTCTTTGGAATTACTCGTCGTATCTCCCCTGATCCTCCATGAGATCTAACGACTCACGAAAATTCATGAATTCTTCTTAGAGAATCTCGAACATTTGTTCTTTCCTCTGAGAACCTCTGCACAACTAACCAAGGTGTTTCTCTCCGTAGAACTTGTCCTCCTGTGGCGCAAACTTACAACGCCTTATTAATTCTTCCAAGTACAAGTTTTGTGCAACCCTTTCAGCGGTGTGCTTCCTTATAACTCTGAGTCTTAGAGAAGACTCTTGCGCACACTCCTTGCGGCAAACTTCAAACACTTCCAATTGCTAAATTTCCTTCAACCCTGCACACACCTGCAGCAGCAATCTCTCAACACTTCATTCAGGTTCACAACTCTGAGACTTTACTTGGCCTATGCACTCCTTGCACTGCTCTTATGCCTAACTGCACTTCTGAATGAATGAGAGAAAAAGATACCCTATCTGAACCCTTTGTCAATTCACTCCTTGCGGACAATTCGACTGCACTCCTTGCAGGAACCCTTGTTTAGATAGAGAAACAATTGAAACTCATTCCTACTTCCTTTCATACTTCAAACTCAAAACATGAAATCATATACAGAGCATATAAATAAAATGAATTACAAGAAGCAAACATTCATGAGCATATCATTCAACATCAACACACAAAGAACAAACACAAAACCATGAGTTTGAATCAAACTCTTTCTATTAATCCAAATATCTATACATGGGTGTTCTTACACAGCTCTATGCATGCTCTTGCTCTTCCCAACAATGTTGCTTATGTTACAATACACAATGAGTGTGTCTATATCCTGTTTCCCTCTTGCGCTCTAAAACTTTCTAATCTACACATTCAATTCTACATGCTTGCATTAACTACTATAAATGCCTTCTACCTACTAAGGATGAGAGAAAATTTCTCAAGGTCCGTTTACATTTTACAAGTGCGCTTCTTCTTAATGGCTCATTTAAGATCGCACAATAACTTCAAGGTGATTTCATAATTTGTGTTGGTCACTTTTCCAGCTATCTGTCGTCTTTGCGTTGGCTCTCTTGATGTTGGCAATGCTCCTGCATCAAATTTGGGGCCTCCAGTTCCTATGGATCCAATCATATATAGTTTTTGTCGATGGCCATAGCCCCATAAAATGGCCTACTAACCCTCTTTCAGCTAATGCCAGGGAAATTTTGATGGGTTTCTCCTCTGACAATGTTATTTCTAGGATAACATCTAATTTCTTGATGAATTTTGGGACTTCAGGGGGGGGGAATTTTCTTACCTTGGTTGTTGATGAGCTTCTTGAAAGCATCATCAACAGAGAATGGAGGGGGGGGGGAGCTAACTCACCACCCCCAAGCGCACGGATGGATGCCTTGCTTGGACACTCCTACCTTTGCATGTTCTTTATGTTAACCAAATTATTCAAATCCTTTTTCAATGATAATATATATATATATATATATATTATAATATATAATAAAACAAAAACAACATTAAAATAAATAAATAAATAAAAAATCGTGCGCTCATAATTTTTTATCTGGCCCGAATAGTTGCACGTCTGCACACACAAAGAGTGGAGGGTAGGGTAGCAGGGGAGAAGGAGGGATGCAGAAAAGAGTGGAGGGTAGTAGGGGAGAAGGAGGGATGCACGAAAGAGTGGAGGGTAGCAGGGGAGAAGGAGGGGTGCACGGAGGAGGGAGAGGCACAACTGGCCCAAATAACTGCACATTTGCACACACACAGAGTGCGGGGTAGGGTAGCAGGCGAGAAGGAGGAATGCATGGAAGAGTGGAGGGCAGAAAGGGAGAAGGATGGAGAGGAGGAGGAGAAGGAGGGGTGCACGGAGGAGGGAGAGGCGCATAGAGGAGGGAGAGGTGCACAAGCTAAATTTCAATTCCACAGACTTCCCTGGAAAAAACCATGGTATGCAAACATAGTCTCTAAACCATATTTTGCCTCCATAATCGGCTATTGATCTCACACCTCACAGGATAGTGATTTAGTGTCATGTTGACTCTGTATTTGTTTTCTATTTTTTTGTTTGACTTCCTTTTCTTCCAAAATGAATCGTTGAGTTTGTTATTCCAATTTTTTCTTGCCCCTTCCAAAGAGAATCACTGAGTATGAGTCATATTGGTATACTCCCATGCTCATTTACCTCCCGAGCATAGTGAATGCTATCATTTACCTCCAAAGCATAGGGATTTATTCCCTCTCACCTTTCTACTCTGCTTCTTCTTCTTATGGGCATTCTTATTATGATATCTTTTGAATTCCTAATATAGAGTTTAGGGTTTAGTCTTTTTATTAATCCCTCTTCTACATGAGAATAAGGATCCCTCAATATAAGAATGAGGATAGGATGTGATTAAGAAATATATGCAAAGATGAGGTGAACTTATAGATTTGGATATAATTGTCATCTCCTTCTATGTACCAACTATTGATCAACCCTAACACAACTAAGTTTCCCTTAAAGAATATTGGGCATGGTTTATAAAAGAGGAGAACATAAATACGAGCTAACAACACCTTGAAAAAATGTTTGTAATGAACCAATACCATATCTCCACAAATTTTGATAACTCATTGAAAGAGGAGGAAGATAAATATATCACATGTCACACATGTTTAGGAAAGAACATATAATGTAGATTGCATTTAATATAAATTTAGCTATGTGAAACTAAAGGGATTGTTCATAGTCCTCCCTTTCCTTAGTAATAGTCCTCATGGTCCTCCCTTTCCTTAGTGATTAGTGATAGTCCTCCTAATAAACCAAAGGACTACATTGAAACAAGGGGGAATCTTTGGCTAGGTTGCAACTTTTTGAAATTTAGATAACTATACCATGTAGTTCATTTAGATAGGGTCCATTGTTTCTTTTCTATATTATCAGGGAATAAATTATAGCAGTTTTGGTGCTATTTAATATGTTTCTAAAAACTTACCAAAAGTTTGATTATATGGAATGCCAATGGTCAGAGCTATATCCAACACATGTAGTCAAGGCGAAGTCATGACATCGGATTTTCTCTACTAGCCCATCTTTCACCCGATGTTAATTTAATTTTGATACTCTCATGGTATTAAATTTTACATGGTGATTTCCTAATATGCCTCATTCAGATTCCCATGAGTCTAATTCAATTTCAGGTATTCAAGAGGAAGTTAGGTCCAAGATACCAAAACTTATTGTTTTTGGTGTCTTTTAAGTGCATGAAATTGTATAGATTTCTATTTGTCCAATATTTTCATGGCATGTATAAAATTTGTGCTTGAAACACTTGGGTCCATATTCTATCCAATCCCATAAGTTTCACTTAATGTTTACTTTGCAATCGTTAGGTATCACTATTTTACTAAAACCACCTATTTAAGCCTAGTTTGGGGATTAAACAAAACCCTAACTTGTATAGCATGTAGCTCGAAAAATATGGTGAACTAGATTTTCAAATTTTCATGCAATGTACTTAGTTCTTTCCTCTATTGATCCTAAAATTTCCATGCAATTCTAGTGATCCTAAAATTTCCTCTAATGAAATTAAAATTTCCATACTATGAAGATGTTAAAGACACACACTTCCATTCTTGCAAATGTCTCCTCTAGGTCTTCCTTTTGAATGATACAATATCCATACACCATTAATAGTGTTTGGAACTGATTTATTTCCATCATTTTTTAGATCCTACAATATTCCATGGAAACCACATACAAAACTTTTATGATACCATTATGATATATAAACTATAGTCTATCATGGGTATTACATTGGACACTTTGTTACAAGACATCTTAAATTCTACTACAAAATACCATGAGATTATACTCATTTATATAATGTTTTCTTATGATAAAAATGTAATATTACAAGTATATTAGTCAAAATATTGAAATGAACTGAGAATGTAAGAGAGAACATATATTAGTAAAATGAGCACACCAACACAAGGAATGACAATATGTACTATGGGAAACCTGATTTGGGAAAAACCAACAAGAAAATGAGCAATGCACCCTATTGTTCACAAAGAAGCATGGACTCACTATGGAGTTACAATAGACACTATCACTTGTGAAAAAATTCTATAAGGTATTTTTAT
This sequence comes from Picea engelmannii, assembly GCA_009831015.1. Lineage (NCBI taxonomy): Eukaryota > Viridiplantae > Streptophyta > Pinopsida > Pinales > Pinaceae > Picea > Picea engelmannii. The sequence goes on from ML777832.1 coordinate 936,414, forward strand.
ACCTTTGTTCTACTTGTAACATCCTGCTCTGGTGCATTGAGCGAACTTATTCTTTGAGGACGCTTGCTCGCAAGTGATCCAGATTATTATGCTATTATAACATTTGATTTTGATTATGAGGCATTATGGGATGATGACATGTTGTTTTACCGCCTCGACATAGACAGGTGCTATTGACTCGGTTTTACTGAGTGTGTAGGATTTCAGACCTCGAGGATGCAGAGGAATCGATGGAACCCCTTGGACTCAATATCGAATCAGGGAGTGTACCATTGGGGTTTGATTTTTTTACTGTGATATTAGTGCCTCTGATTAGATGATATGATATGGATATGTTCTGACATGATTTGTTGATGATGCAGGCTGACGATAGCTTGCCGACCAGACTCACATGTGGAGTAAAGGGGTCACGCATGACTACCAGATATGTTGAGGGAGAGGTGTGGACAGGAGCCCTGCCGCAACCTACTAACACTCCCGCCATGGCTCGAACTACAGGTTAAAGTTTACCTAGTTCGAGAGGACCCACGATGTCCTAAGGGCATATTGCGACAATTTATCATGATGATTCTAAGGGGCAAGCAATAAGGCGGGGGCCTTATTCCTTAGAGGCCCTTACTGTCCCACAACACCTGGTGAAGTATTCACTCCAGGGGTTATTGATTTCTATCAAGTCAATCAAGAGGTGAGTGGCACCCTTGGAGCACGTGGTGCATCTTGAAGGGCACGTCATGTGAGAAAAATGGAGAGAGGCGAGTGGCACCTCTGGAGCACGTAGCGCGTCATGAAGGGCACGTCACACAAGGGAAACAAACTAAGGAGAGTGGCACCCTTGGAGCACCTAGTGCGTCCTGAAGGGCACGTCCCGTTGTTAATGATAGAGGAATGAACCTATATGGCCTTAGGACAAATAATGTGTTAATAATTTTTAAAAAAAATTACCTAATTAAATGTCGCCGAGTACGAAAATTAAAGGTCTAGGTCTAAATCATGCTACTGGTAAAATTTTATTTTTTTTATTAAAAAAAAAAATTGATATATATATATATATATATATATATATATATAATTAAATTAAAAAATAAATAAATAAAGAGTATGATCTTCATTGAATCTTGTAACACGGAGGGAGTAAGAAATTTAGTTTATTCAAAAAAAAAAACCGTTGGAATAAAATTTAAAAAAAAAGGAATTAATTGTTTTATCTTTTTGATAATTTAAAATATACTAATTAAATGAGAAAATGGAAAAAGGGTTAATTTCCACACCTGCCTTTTTGAGTTCTAATTAAAAAGGGGAAAGAGGGAAAATCTAAAATATTAGGAAACTAGGAAAAGAGGTAAACATAAAAAGGGAAAAAGGGAACATAAGGGAAAAAGCATAAAGTCAAACTTAGTAAAGTATCTACCATTTAAGAGCTTTCTAATTTAAACTGAACTAGCAATTTAATGGTGGGGAAAGTCATTAAAACCTGTAAGAGAATTTGGGGACACCTAGGAGTGATTCTAGGAGTAACTCTAGGTGGGTGAGGAAAATAAAGATAATTAATTAATTAATTAAAGAAATTAATTTATGGAGGAATGAAGGGGATGGGTGACACTTGTACGGGAAGGAATTTTTAGGAATTAAATTTTTTAAACTTAAATAAACAAGGATTTTGGAAAGTAAAGAACCAAAAAACTCTATATAATGAAGGGAGGAGATGGAGGTTGGATCTCTTATGTTTGCGTAACGTTATGCTGCAGAAATATCTACTTGTCTGACTTAACTTGTGGGAGTTGGGATACCCAGATCGGGGAGGAGTGGTAGCTCGGCCTTGCAACGTGAGCTCAGAGCTAGTCGAAATCTCTGGATAGTGAGTGTGTGGCCCCTTTGCGGCTTGGGGGCCTAAGGGGGAATAAGAGTACCCCTAGCATTGGCTGGGAGGTACTGGTGTAGTCTCGTCAGTCGACACGAGGGAGTTGCAAGGAGCACGTGGGACGTCCACTCCGAACAGACAACGATAGGATTTCTTTGTTTTGTATGGTAAATTGTTTTAGAACTTATGCTTGAATCTGCATTTTTACTTGGGTGAGTGAATTGATTGTCTAGATGGTTTTATAAAATTTTCTTAGCCTAGCTCAATGATAGATCGACTCCCATGCCTTCATTTCCCTCTACGTCTTGACCAACTTGTTGTGTTGATTATGACCTTCATGGTTGTTTAGCCTTCGTCCCTAGCTCACCAGTCCTCGCCTGAGTAGTCGTTCAAGAGCCTGATCTACGGTCGTCACCATAGCGTTAAAAAACCTATGGATCTCAATGCCCTTCTTTTCTATGCGAGGATGATGAGTGAAGGATGAAACTGTTAGTTGTCTACCCTTGATGTTTGTCCCTGGATGATTGTTGATTCTTCCATATGGAAACGACCTCTATGTGTGGATTATCTTGTGTCCCGGTTGGTTTTCTCTATGCCTTGACTGATAGAACCCCTGCAATCATTCCATGACCCTTCCCATTGGATCCTTGCATTCTCTTACTATTGTCTGCATTGTATTGGGGTATTCTGGCAATGAAAAATGAAATGAACTCATCTCTGCATTTTACATTGTGTATTCTGGCAATGAAAAACAAAATGATTTATGGTCTTCATTTTTATTTTGGGTATTCTAGCAATGCGAAATGAAATGAATTCATCTCTGCACTTTAGATTGGGAATTCTGGCAATGAAAAATGAAATGAATTGATCTATGCATTTTATTTTGGGTATTGTGGCAATGAGAAACAAAATGAATTCATCTCTGCATTTTACATTGGGTATTTTGGCAATGGAAATGAAAATGAATTCATCTCTACATTTTACATTGGGTATTTTGGCAACGAAAAATGAAATGATTTCTGGTTTGCATTTTTATTTTGTATTCTGGCGATGGAAAAGAGGAATTATTCTTGTTTGCATTTCATTTTACCTTTAGGGCGATTTTTCCCTTGATGAAGACTGTGTTTTTCTTTAAAATTTTGTTGCCATTTGATTCCTATTAATGCCCACGTTTTTTCTTTTCAATTCATCAAATTTCCTGTTGTGAAAGACCACGATTTGGACATTAAAAACAGATTGTGTTGCATGCTTAAATCACCCACGATTTTATCCATTTAAATCACAACTTTACTTGCTGGAATGAGCATGTTTTTTATAATCAGAAGTTCATTGTGTTGTTGTAGAAATCATCCACAATTTTATCCATTGAAATCACAACTTTACTTGCCAGAATGACCACGTTTTTTATAATTAGAAATTGACTGTGTTGTCATCTTAATTGACCACGACTTGCCTTAATCATTGCTTGAGTTGTTGTTGACTAACCATGAGTTGGTCCTTCTGCAGTTTTGTTTGTCCCTTTTATCCTTCTTCACATTGAATGCATACCCAACGTTCTCTATGCCAAGATTTAATTACCACAACAATGTTACTGGCCATGTTGATTATCATGTTAACTGCAATAATAAATGCTATTTTGTTGCCTTATTAATTACTAGAATAATTGTTGCGGCAATGTTAATGGTTAGCAACCTCCTTTTTCTGTTAAAGGCCATGCTAATTACAATATGAAATGCTATATTTTTTCCTTATGAACAATTTCTACAACAATGTTATTGGTCAATAGATTCCTTCTATTGATTAAATGCCACAACGAGTTAAATAGTTAACAGTTATATAAATCGCCTGGTTATTGAGCTATGAATGGTTTTGTTAACAGTCATACAAATTGCCTTGTTAATGTTATGTTAATTGTATGTTAACTAGAATGTTAAATGCCTTGTTATTGCTATATTACTTACTATGAAAATAGTGATGTAAACTATCTTGTTAATGCTATATTAATTATCATGTAACTGCTATGATAATCACCTTGTTAAATTGCTAGAACATTGTTAATAGTTAGCCGTTCCCTTCTCTATGATAGTAGACCGCTAACATTGTTAGTTCGATCAATATAGCTAGACTACATGTTGAGATTTAACTTCTTATAAGTGCTAATGGTAGCATTCCACTTTAAGAATGTTAATGTTGTTATTCAAGTTTATGGCTAGTTGGATGGGGGTTTGGATTAATATAGAATTGTCCATTTAGATTGTAATAAATATTAAAATTTGTATGGTGACTAAAGACTTGATTGCAAATTTTAGACTTGCTAATTTAGATATTTAATTGATGTTAGTTGGATTTATAGATATTGCCTAATTGGTAACTCAAACACGCTAAATTGAGTCGTAATTCACGTTAAGTTCGGTTGGTAACTCATTGACTAATGGAATTTAGACTAGTTAATTGATATGTAATTAACGCCAATTTAAATCATAGATATTGACCTTTTATCCTTGATTAATGGTTGGGTTGTTGACGAAGTCGTTTTTAGCTTGTGCTTCCCATTGAGGGTGTTGTTATTCATTTTAATTAATGTTTGTACTTCATTTTGTAAACATTTAATGTGCTTGGTTGCTCACTGTAAGGGTTCTAGTTACTTGTGTAATTAATTTTGGGTGCGTGAGGTTGTTAGGATGATTGTCCTTAGCTTATTAGGCTTGGTCTGCTTGTGTCAGGTGGGATGTAGACACCTCCTTGTTCCTCAGAATAGTTGCCAGCCTTGAGACCTTAAATGGTCAAAATCGATGGGAACCTGGGCTTGAGCGTTTCTTATGTGTCCTGGAGGTCCTAACCATTGCAGGGTAGGATGGGCGGGTAGTCATTCTTATTCTTCGTCGATTGAATGTCGTACATTTCTTCCAAGTGCTTGATGTTCTTTTATGTTAGGTTGTTATGTTATTTTTTTGTGAGTTGCATGTGTTTCGATGTTGAGTATAATGTCATTATTACCTTCCTACACACACAAAAATAAATAAATAAAAATAAAGGGTGCTTTTACCAGTTGTACATAGTAGGAGTTGTACCAGACGAGGGATCTCACATGTGGTATTAAAGCAGGTTCAATCCATGACTTGGGATCGCTACAACTTTCATTGATATGATTTGATTATAAGGTTACTAATTGAGTTGACTTGTATTCATGCAGGTAATAATGGTTAGAGGATGCCACGGAGGAAGATGATGGGGTGCTAGGGGAGGAGGTGTGATGCCTCCAGTAGCATCTACACCCGAGGGATCTAACCCCCAGGGAGACAAGTAGGTTGTCGGACAGAAGCAGATAGCAGTTGGTGATGTGGTTGGATTGATGAGATCTTTTCAGTGCATGTCTGAGGCACTGATCAGCCGTTTGGACAGAGATGAGGCCAGGGCGTTGGCACCCTCTAAGGTTTTTCCATGCAATCCGGTTGGTACTGGTAGCATTCACCATGAACTCGAGAAGGTCAAATTTCCTAAGTTCTTTGGTGCCCCAGATGGCGCATCCACCGAGACATGTGATCCAGATTATTTTCGGCACGAAATGAGAGCGGAGATATAATAAAGAAATGCATAGAGATATTGTAGATGTTCAATAATATAAAATAAATGTATCAGAGATGCAACCATAAACATAGAGATACAGTAATACATGATTTATATTAATTAGAGAAATGTACAGAGACTGTAAAAATACAGAGTGAAAGACTCGCTAGAATGGTGGCAGCTTATCTCTGAGAAGAGATGTGACGGCTACTCGCATTTGCAAGAAGATGGTTACAATGAGGCTCTGGAGGCCTTTTTACAATAATCGGGAATGCCAAAAGTCCTAGACATCCAAAAACCCAACCCTAGGAGATGAAGCGCCAAAATTCATGTGGGCCCCGTCTGGGTAAGTTGGCGCATCAACTTCCCGGGGTCGTAACTTTTGCATACGATCTTTGTTTTAGGCGTGTGATATCTCATTGGAAAGGTATCGTTGAGGAGATTCATTTTGGGGGCTCAATCATGCCTTCGGATATCATTGAGAACCTATATCTTGAAAAAAACTTCATTTAGGCCCTCAAAATGGCCCCGGAAGTTAAAACTTGCTAAAAATAGTAAATTGCCAAAATGGCCAGAAAACTGTTTTGAACCATTTGGAAAAGGTGGGTGGCCCCCGATATCCACCTAGATCAGCATGGTTGGAGAGTATGGCGATTTTCTTTGCACTTCGCGATTATATCTCCAACATGAATGTCTGCATGGTGGTCTTCCAACTGAAAGGAAGCACTCTTCTATGGTGGAAGACACTCCTACCGCAACTAAACCTGGTCGTAGAAGATGCATAATGGGAACTATTTGAGGAACAGTTCCGATAGAGATACCTTTCAAAGGAATTCATTGAGCATCAACTCAATGATTTCAACACCTTACGACAGGGCGGTCGTACGGTGCCCGAGTACGAGGCCTATTTTATGGAGCTTCTCCACTATGATTTGCACATTAACACTAAGAAACTTAAGGTCAACAAGTTCATGTTCGGCCTTAATGGTAGCACACATGCAAAGGTCAGGATCTTGATGCCTCAAACCTTGCATGATGTCATCCAGAAGGCCCTCATAGCAGAGGAGGAGCTTATCAGCGGGGGTCATACCAGGACACCAGCGAGACCAATAGGGTAGGTGTCTTCTAGAGCACAGAAGCATCAGACACCAACCATACATACATCGAGATATCATGAATTCCATAGGGGATCCACTTTCACTACCCCTCGATAATCGATGCCTCAACAACGAACACCTTATTGGGGACCACAACATCAGTAGTAGTGTCGACCGCAGCAGCAACAGTTTAGGCATGTTCAATAGAATAGACTAGAATTACAGGCTAGCAGGCCATCACCTTCTACTTCGGGTACCAGGACTACTGGACCAAAGAAGGGTTGTTGGACCTGTTGTTGATACTTAGAACACATCTCCAAAAGACTTCATCCTCCCTTGAAATCCGGCCTTCTTTTACCTCTTCTTCTCTCTGAAATTCGACTCCTATCAAATGAATGTATAATGATGTTTATTTATACCATTTATGTCACTTCCT
>ML777832.1:969700-980327 GCA_009831015.1 Picea engelmannii
ATCTGATTGAGCCTTCCTCGTCCATTGATCTGAAAGAAAACACTATTATTTTGGATGCCTAGACGGTGTGTTTTATAGCCTTAAAACACAAACTCTGGAACAACAGGTTTTATCGGACAAAACACAATGATGGTACCATGATTTGAAGGATTTTCATTTGATAGCAATGGTTTATTGAGGTTTCAAAATCAGATCTACATACTACCGAATGACGAGTTGAGGATGTTGATCCTAAGTGAGGCTCATAGAGCAGTTGACATGGCTCACCCGAGAGTCACGAAGATGAGGGAAAACCTTAAACCCTTATTCTTCTAGAAGGAAATGAACGAAGACATAGTCAACTATGTGGACAGATGTCTAGAATGTCAGTAGGTAAAGGCTGAACATAGACACCCAATAGGATTACTACAACCACATGCTATTCCAGAATCAAAATGGGAGGTTATTTCGATGGATTTTATTGTTGGATTTCCATTGACGGCAAGGCGACATGACTCAATTTTCATAGTAGTAGACACTCTGACGAAGAGTGTTCACTTTATTCCTGTGCATATGACATATCTGGCACCTGACATAGCTAGAGTTTTCATCAGTGATATTTTGAGGCTGCATGGCATGCCTAAGAGGATTATATTCGATCGAGGATCAATGTTTACTGGACGATTTTGGATGAGTTTCCAAGAGGCCTTGGGAACCCAACTTAACTTTAGTACTGTGTATCACCTAGAGATTGACGGGAAAACTGAATGAATGAACCAGACCTTGGAGTACATGTTTCACATGTACGTGATGGACCAACAAAAGCGTTGGGAATAATTCTTGCCACTAGTGGAGTTTGCTTAAAACAATAGTTACTAGAGCACCATTAAGATGGCGCCTTTCGAGTTTCTTTATGGGCGACTGTGTCATACACCTTTGAGTTGGGATCAGCTTGAGGATAGGGTCCTGGTAGGACCAGAAGCGATCCAAGAAATGGAAGAGAAAATGAAAACAATAAGACAAAGGATTAAAGAAGCGCAATATCGACATAAGAGTTATGTCGATGCGCACCGTGTCAACCATAGTTACGATGTCGGCGATCGAGTCTTCTTACGGGTTAAACCACATAAAATTTCGATCAAGTTTGGGAAGGGAGATAAAATCTCTCCTATGTTCATGGGACCTTTCTAGATTGTGGAGAGAAAGGGGATCGTGGCCTATCAACTAGCCTTGCTTGATTCTTTGAGGTGCATGCACGATGTTTTTCATGTATCTGTTTTGAGACATTAGATTAGTGATCCTACGCATGTATTGACATGAGTTCCTTGCAGGTATTGGACGAGGGGGCACTCACAGCTAAGCCAATCTACATCTTGGATCATTTCATTCGACAGCTACGACGTCGAATGATAGAGCAGGTCAAGGTCCAATGGGACAATTATAGTCCACACTCGATGACCTGGGAGGACACATATGATATGCGCCGACAGTTTCCATTTTTGTTTGATGGATAGACATATGATACTGTGGTACAATTTATTTCAGCATATATATTGTGAAACTTCAAGATGAAGTTTGGACCAAGACGGGGTTTATGTAATATCCCTCTCTGGTGCACTGAGCGAACTTATTCTTTGAGGACACTTGCTCGCAAGTGATCCAGATTATTATGCTTTTAAAACTTTTGATTTTGATTATGAGGAATTATCGGATGATGACATGTCATTTTACTACCTCAACATAGATAGGTTCTATTAACTCGGTTTTACTGAGTGTGCAGGATTTTTGGCCTCAAGGATGCAGAGGCATCGATGGAACCCCTTAGACTCTGGATCGAGTCAGGGAGTGTACCATTGGGGTTTTATTGTTTTACTGTGATATTAGTTCCTCTGATTAGATGATATGATATGGATATGTTCTGACATGATCTGTTGATGATGCAGGCTGATGATAGCTTGCCGACCAGACTCACATGTGGAGTAAAGGGGTCATGCATGACTACCAGAGATGTTGAGGGAGAGGTGTGGAAAATAGCCCTGCCACAGCCTACTAGCACTCTCGTCGTGGCTTGAACTGTAGGTTAACATTTACCTAGTTCAAGAGGACCCACAATTCCATGAGGGAAGACTGCGACAATCAGTCATGATGATTCTAAGGGGCACGCAATAAGGCGGGGGCCTTATTCCTTAAAGGCCCTTAGTCTCCCACAAGTTCACCTGGAGGAGTATTGACTCCAGTGGTTCTTGATGTCTACCAAGTCAGTTAAGAGGTGAGTGGCACCCTTGTAGCACATGGTTCATCCTGAAGGGCACATCATGCGAGAAAAATGGAGAGAGGCGAGTGGCACCCTTGGAGCTCATAGCACGTTCTGAAGAGCACGTCGTGCAAGGGAAACAAATAAAGGTGAGTGGCACCATTGGAGCACCTAGTGCATCCTAAAGGGCACGTCGTGTTGTTGATGATAGAGGAATGAACCTAGATGGCCTTAGGAGGAATAACGTGTTAATAATTTTTAAAACAAATTCTCTAATTAAATGTTGCCCAGTATGAAAATTAAAGGTCTAGGTCTAAATCATGCTAGTGGTAAAATTTTATCATTTTTATTAAAATATATATATATATATATATATATATATATATAATTAAATTAAAAACAAAATAAATAAAGAGTGTGATCTTCGTTAAATCTTGTAACACGGAGGCAGTAAGAAATTTTATTTATTCAAAAAAACAAAGAAACAAAAAAAACTGTTGGAATAAAATTTAAAAAAAAAAGGGAATTAATTATTTTATCTTTTTTATAATTTGAAATATACTAATTAAATGATAAAACGGAAAAAGGGTTAATTTCCACACCTGCCTTTTTGAGTTCTAATTAAAAAGGGGAAAGAGGGAAAATCTAAAAAATTTAGGAAACTAGGAAAAGAGGTAAACATAAAAAGGGAAAAAGGGAACATAAGGGAAAAAGAGGAAAGTTAAACTTAGTAAAGTATCTACCATTTAAGAGCTTTCTAGTTTAAACTGAACTAGCAATTTAATGGTGGGGAAAGTCATTAAAACCTATAAGATAATTTGGGGACACATAGGAGTGATTCTAGGAGTAACTCTATGTGGGTGAGGGAAATAAAGATAATTAATTAATTAAAGAAATTAATTTATGGAGGAATGAAGGGGATGGGTGACAGTTGTACAAGGAGAAATTTTTAGGAATTAAATTTTTAAAACTTAACTAAACAAGATTTTTTGAAAGTAAGGGACCATGAAACTCTATATAAACAAGGGAGGAGATAGAGGTTGGATCTCTTCTGTTTTTGTAACTTTACGCTACAAAAATATCTGCTTGACTGACTTAACTTGTGGGAGTTTGGATACCCAGCTCGAGGAGAAGTGGTAGCTCGACCTTGCGACATGAGCAGGGAGCTAGTCGAAATCTCTGGATAGTGAGTGTGTAGCCCCTTTGCGGCTCGGGTGGCTAAGGGGGAAGAAGAGTACCCCTAGCATTGGTTGGGAGGTACCGGTGTATTCTTATCGGTCGACACACAGGAGTTGCAAGGAGCATGCGGGACGTCCACTCCGAATAGGCAACGATACGCTTTCTTCATTTTGTATGGTAAATTTTTTTAGAAGTTATGCTTGAATCTGCATTCTTACTTGGGTGAGCGAACTAATTGTCTAGATGGTTTTCTAAAATTTTATTATCCTAGCTCGATGATAGATCGACTCCCATGGATTCATTTCCCCGCACGTCTTGACCACCTTTTTGTGTTGATTATAACCTTCATCGTTGTTTAGCCTTCATCCCTAGCTCACCAGTCCTCGCCTAAGCAGTTGGCTAGGAGCCTGATCTATGGTCGTCACCTTAGTGTTAAAAGACCTATGGATCTCAACACCCTGCTTTTCTGTGCGAGGATGATGAGCGAAGGATGAACCTGTTAGCCATCTACCCTTGATGTTTGTCCCTGGATAATTGTTGATTCCGCCATCTGGCAATGACCTCTGTGTGTGGATTATCTTGTGTCCTGGTTGGTTTTCTCTATGCCTGGACTGATAGAACCCCTACAATCATTCCATGACCCTTCCCATTAGATCCTTGCATTCTCTTAGTGTTTTATGCGTTGTATTGGGGAATTCTGGCAATGAAAAATGAAATGAATTCATATCTGCATTTTACATTGGGTATTCTGGTAATGAAAAACAAAATGATTTCTAGTCTGCATTTTTATTTTGGTTATTCTGGCAATGAGAAATGAAATGAATTCATCTCTGCATTTTACATTGGGTATTCTGGCAATGAAATATAAAATGAATTGATCTCTGCATTTTAGTTTGGGTATTCTAGAAATGAGAAACGAAATGAAATCATCTCTGCATTTTACATTGGGTATTCTGGGAATGGAAAACGAAATGAATTAATCTCTACATTTTATATTGGGTATTCTGGCAATGAAAAACGAAATGATTTCTGGTCTGCATTTTTATTTTGTATTTTTGCAATGGAAAAGAGGAATTCTTCTTGTCTACATTTCGTTTTACCTTTGGGATGATTTTTCCCTTGATGAAGACTATGTTTTTCTTTGAAATTTTGTTGCCATTTGATTCTCGTTAGTGCCTACATTTTTTCTTTTAAATTCATCAAATTTCCTGCTGTGAAAGACCACGATTTGGAAATTAAAAATTGACTTTGTTGCATGCTGAAATCACCCATGATTTTATCCATTTAAATCAAAACTTTACTTGCCGGAATGACCACGTTTTTGATAATCAGAGGTTGACTGTGTTGCTGTAGAAATTATCCATGATTTTATCCATTTAAATCACAACTTTACTTGCCAGAATGACCAGGTTTTTGATAATTAGAAATTGACTGTGTTGTCATCTTAATTGACCATGACTTGCCTTAATCATTGCTTGAGTTGTTGTTGATTGACCATGAGTTGGTCCTTCTGCAGTTTTGTTTGTCCCTTTTATCCTTCTTCACATTGAATGCATACCCAACGTTCTCTCTACCAATATTTAATTACCACAACATTGTTATTGGCCATGTTGGTTAGCATGTTAACTGCAATAATAAATGCTATTTTGTTTCCTTATTAATTACTAGAATAATTGTTGCAACAATGTTAATGGTTAGCAGCCTCCTTTTTCTATTAAAGGCCATGTTAATTGCAATATGAAATACTATATTGTTGCCTTATTAATTGCCAGAACAATTGCTACAGCAATTTTATTGGTCAGCAGATTCCTTCTATTGATTAAATCCCACTGCGAGTTAAATAGTTAATAGTTATATAAATTGCCTAGTTACTGCGCTATGAATGGTTATGTTAACAGTCATACAAATTGCCTTGTTAATGTTATGTTAATTGTATGTTAACTAGAATGTTAAATGTCTTGTTATTGCTATATTACTTATTATGAAAACAATGATGTAAATTGTCTTGTTAATGCTATATTAATTGTCATGTAACTGCTATGATAATCACCTTGTTAAATTTCTACAACGCTGTTAATAGTTAGCAGTTCCCTTCTCTATGATAGTAGACCGCTAGCATTGTTAGTTTGATCAATATAGCTAGATTACATGTTGAGATTTAATTTCTTATAAGTGCTAATGGTAGCTTTGCACTTTAAGAATGTTAATGTTGTTATTCAAGTTTATGGCTAGTTGGATGGGGATTTGGATTAATATAGGCTTGTCCATTTAGGTTGTAATAAATATTAAAATTTGTATGGTGAGTTAAGACTAGATTGAAAATTTTAGACTTGATAATTTAGATATGTAATTGATGTTAGTTGGATTTATATATGTCACCTAATTGGTAACTCAGACACACTAAATTGAGTCATAATTCATGTTAAGTTTGGTTGGTAACTCATTGACTCATGGAATTTAGACTGGTTAATTGATCTATAATTAACGCCAATTTAAATCATAGATATTGACCTTTTAGCCTTGATTAATGGTTGGGTTGTTGATGAAGTCGGATTTAGCTTGCGCTTCCCATTGAGGGTGTTGTTGTTCATTTTAATTAATGTTTGTACTTGGCTTTGTAAACATTTAGTGTGCTTGATTTCTCACTGTAAGGGTTCTAGTTACTTGAGTAATTAAATTTGGGTGCGTGGGGTTGTTAGGATGATTGCCCTTAGCTTAGTAGGCTTGGTCTGTTTGTGTCAGGCGAGATGTAGACACCTCCTTGTTCCTCAGAACAGTCTCCAGCCTTGAGACATTAAATGGTCAAAATCGATGGGAACCTAGGCTTGAGCATTTCTTATGTGTCTTAGAGGTCCTAACCACTGTAGGGTAGGACGGGTAGGTGGTCATTATTATTCTTCTTCGGTTGAATGTTGTACATTGCTTCCAGGTGCTTGATGTTCTTTTATGTTAGGTCGTTAAGTTTTCGGTGTGTGAGTTTCATGCGTTGTGTTCGTTGTCATACATCATAAGGGTGATTTTTCTGGTTGTACATCATAGTTGTTATACCAGACGGGGGATCTCACATGTGGTATCATATAAGGTTTAACCCACTACTTTGGATCGTTGTAGGGACCATGCTTAATTAAATCCAAATTTCATACAATTAAAACATATAATTCATTTCTCATACATAAATAATTCATTCACCATCATATAAGCGTGAATATTCAGTAGAAATTAAAATTTATCCATAGCATGAAAATAACTTAGCAATTCATAAATAAACTACCTTCTTCTGATGCTAATTCCCACCGATATGGTTGTCCTTTCCCTATTTCCTTGTCCAGCCTAATGCACTGACCAAACTCTGCCCAAACTGACTAACCACCCAGCTAGCTAGAAGAAACCTGTTCGGCTCCCTAGCTCTAGGATACCGGAAGGAATTCTGGCCCCCATGCCCAAAACCCCCAGCAACCCAATGCCCCCTGCAATGATTCACCCAAAAACTGGAGAACCCAACCACAGAACCAGAAAAGCCCAAACCAGAACTACAGTCTCTCCTCTCCCATAATTCTTCCTTCCCCCTCTTCACCCGTCATATCTTCCCCTTCACCGACTCTCCTCCCGCTCATTAATTTCCTTATCCTCTCCTTTATTACCTTATCCCCTTCTTTATTATTTTATCCCCTTATTTATTATATTTTCCCCTCCATTTAATGTTTCTTTCCCCCCCTTCATACTTAAGTCTTTAATAAATTAAATTATTAACCCCTTTAATTCATTACTCAAATAATTAATGAGTCAATTAATTAATTAATTAATCATTGACAGATATGAACAAGTAATTAATAAATAATTAATTAGTTAATATTATTAAGAAATAATTATTGTTTAACTAACATATTTTATTTTATTTTGTAAGTAAAAAAGGGGAGGAACCTGTTTATATTAGAGTTGCAGAGTTACAAAGTCTATTTGTAATGGTAGTTGTCCCGCCAGAATAGGAAACCGAGACAACTAGACATTCTATGCCACTTGTGTTCAAAAAAACAAAATTATCAGAGTGTTGTCCTTCCCAAAGGAAACCAATATGAATAGCGATTAGGTTCAGTCTATATTCTAACAACCTGCTTATAGCATTACTATGATCTAACTGGGCTAAAACCTTGTTCTGAAACAAAAAGAGATTGATAACTATGAACATCACAAGACCTTTTAACCAGTCGGCTTGTCTTATTCCCTATGCCTTCACCATGCTACAAGAAACACATAAGCTTGCGCGCACGTAGGGCACTCCTTTTCGGAAGAGTCTTGGAGTGTGCAACATACAGCATGTCGAGTCAATTGTCGATTTGAACGATACGAAAGATCTGATCATCCATCATGCTCCGCATTTCAAAGATTAGTGCTAGGTACCCCAGGTTGGTGAAAGGAAGTTGTTCCTACCAATTTCCTTCAACAGAGGCCAAGGGAAATGGCCCCTGTGCTCCTTTTCCTTCATTTGCTTCACTAGCTTAATGTGCCTGCCACTTGTTCAACCGAGTCACTTCCTCCAGAGGTGCATCACTGGTTGGGTCATTCTGTTCTTTTGCACAACATGATACCTCTTCCTCAACATATAAGGTGGTGAATTCCTCTGCCGGGTGAGTTTCTCTGTAACCACATGATATTCCCAGAGATGAAATCTTGTCTTCAGTGCCAAATCAGTGTGAGGATTCCAATTGTCTGGGACTGTGAAAAGAGGGTGCTTAGGATAGCTTTGCATGGCCTCGTCTAGGGTGATCTCTTCCATGTAAGCCATGGGAGATGTTCGAGGTCTCCCAGAATTCTTGTTTCTTCACGAGGACGCCAAGGCCAATGCCTTCTCGAACTTCTTTTACATCTGCCTGTGTGATTCAAAAGAGTCCAAGATGCACCCCTGCATGGCTTTCCTCATGCCCTGGGCATGCTGAAGAACCTAGATATGTTCGAAGTTCCTAGCGGATGAATAACCCTGCTCCAGAAGCCCGATGGCTCTGCATTCGGGGCTGTGAAATTTGAATACCTCTCATTGTTGTTGAGGTGGATGATAAGGATGAGGATGACGGTGACTTCATTGGCCATTAAGGCTGGCCTCCTAGTGCTCTGGTGCGTCGTCCTGTTCACTTGTGCGAAGGGCCTTGTCTCTTGGTTAAGCCTACACGGGCTCGTTCCCATTTTAATGATGAAGGGATGGTCGCCGATGGGTTATATTAATGGCGTCGCCCGACATTTGCCCACGTTTCTCGGCTTTTCCATGTGGCACCCCATCCAAGGGTTGAAGATCGCTAGTTGCTAAGGTTTGGCACCGATCTGAGATGTCTGAGTCTTTCAAGATGTGGGCCTCCCAACAGAAGTGTTCGGTCCCCATTTCTACTCCTTCGTTTGCCAGGCAATTTGCTACCCTGTTTGCTTCTCTTTTCATGTGGGAGGGTGTGATGCTGAGATTGGTTCTGAGGAGGCTGCGAAAATCCTCTAGCAGCCCAGAGAGTCACCAATTGGGTGATATTTTCAATGGATTACCCCCATGGAGAATCTTGGTGATTAACTAAATAACAATTTGTGAGTCCCCCTCTAAGATAATCTTGTGATGGTGTCTGTCAGTAGCTATTTGGATACCCCGCAATAAGCTTGTTAGCTCTGGCACATTATTTTTTGTTTCCCCTAGGAATCATGCAATGATACATAGTATCTCTCCATTGGAGTTTCTG
Organism: Picea engelmannii; assembly: GCA_009831015.1. Classification (NCBI taxonomy): domain Eukaryota; kingdom Viridiplantae; phylum Streptophyta; class Pinopsida; order Pinales; family Pinaceae; genus Picea; species Picea engelmannii. The sequence goes on from ML777832.1 coordinate 978,824, forward strand.
AGTGCTGCTCCATATCCCACTGGTCTCAGATTGCCTTTGGAAGCCCCATCGAAGTTTATATTTATGAAATCTACTGGAGGGGGGGGGGGGGTAGATGGTTGGACTAGTTTGTTGGTGCTTGGGCTTCTCTATTGTTATTTGATTGATTAGATTGGGCTACCATCTTTGGACAATGCAATGTTCCTCTGGGTTGCAGTTTAGGTCCTCTATTTTCTAGGATTTACTTCTGATAGTTTCCTTGATTAGTGAAATTAGTTTTTCCCAAGTTGTGTCTGGCATGGAAGCTTTGGAGTGAAAGATTTGTTTGCTTCGCTCTTTCCAGATTTTCCAAAGAATGAATCCTGGTAGGAGTTTCTAGATGTGGTTCAGTAGGGGGTTTTTGTAGGTGATAGAGTCCCAATTCTCAATTGTGTCATTGATGTTGCTCTAGTGTTGATTGGATCGATGCATTATTTGCGCTCCTTGGTACCAAATCTGCTGGCTGAAGTGACATCCACTGAAAAGATGCTCTTTGATTTCCTCTTGCTGGCAGCATAGGACACAGAAATAGGGACCAATAAAGCCTCTTTTTATGAGTTTGTCACAGGTTAGGACTCGGTTATGTACCACAAGCCATAGGAAGGTGGAAACCTTAGGCCATAGAACAGGGTTCGAAACTTTGTTCCATATGTTTTCCTTGTTTTGATTTTGGTGATTGCCATGTAGAAAGTAATCTTTCTTGATTGATAAAGTGTCAGCTGTGGAATACCCCCATATGAGGATGTTTGGGCCTTCTCTATTCAGTATTTTCCGGTGGTTGGCATAGAATTGCTAGTTCTTTAGATTCAGATTCTCTGGGACCCCTAAATTTGTTGATTAAGGTTGGTTTTCATTGATGTCAACCCTTGAAGAAAGACCCATAGCACAAAGGTTTGGGTAATGGACCCAATAGTGTTTGATGTAAATGTGACTCATTATTTTTTTGTCATGGCTGATAAGAAGTAAATATGGATGAACTCCAAAGTGGTTCCCTTATGGTGAAATCCCTCACGGGAAGACGCTTGTGGAGTAAGAGAACCCATGCTTAATTGTGGAATAATGAGATGAAGGAAAGTGAATTTGTTAGGGAAAATATCCTATATGGATATTTCTTGTCATGTCATTTCCGGTGGTATGTGGAATGTCACATAAATCCCCACGGTTAGAGAGTTATGGCCATGAGAAGTTGGAGACCCCAGGTTTGGGTAATGCACCCAAGTTTGTTTGATGGGTAATGGTATGAGTTATGATATATTTTTAGATAATAATATTCTATATGGATAGTGCATGTCATGTCATTTTTAGTGGTATGTAGAACGTCACATAACTCCTCACGGTTTGAAAGTTATGGCCTTACGAAGTTGGAGGACCCTCATATGTCATCTAGAAGCACCAAAAGGTCAAAGTAATCAAAGTGGTTTAAGAGATTTTAAAAGGTAAATAATAAAGTGAAGTGATGAGTGTATTATAATTCAAAGTGAATACA
>ML777832.1:1007712-1023304 GCA_009831015.1 Picea engelmannii
GTACAAACCAATCGAAGTACAAGCAAATTAATGTATTCAATACCTAGTCTATACATGTGATCAAGGAATCATGTAATAAGATGACATCATCATTATAGGAAAGGGACATATTCATGTATTGAATTAACTGAAAGAGAAATATAAAACCTGAGCCTTGATGTCGTAGATATCCTTTCAATGGCTTCTAGTTCTGACACACACACTTGCTCATGCATGAAGAAAATCAACCACATAAGATGACCTTGCTATTGTCCTTTGCTGTCGTAGCTTCAATCCTCCATACAGTCTTGCCCTGAATCTCCAATCAATCTCTTCCCAGCTTGCTTCTAATCTTTCTTGTTAACCCTTTCCATGAGCAATCTCCTCAATATATAGGAGAAGATAGTTTAGTTACTTGGATAGAGAATGATCCCATGATATCTGGAAAGTCAGTATTTTTCCAACCATTCGAAAGCCCACTCATCCTTCTAGAAGATTCCTTCTAGAAGGATCGAGAACTCATCCATTTTCCTTCTTTAGAAACATGTCTTCACCCTGACTTTGAGCACAGTGCGAGAATTTTGCAGTCAAGCTGAAGGTAGCCTGCGGGAATTAAGGATTCTTGCAGGAGAGTATATATGCAACCTGCAAACTACCTTTAAACTAAGTTTTCTGGAAACTGACAAGTGCAACCTTTCTCATGAAAATGTTCTCAGTAAAGAAATTGATTTTCTATTATCATGACACTATCATGACATCATCCCGATGACCAAAAATGTGGATAACAAGTAGGCAACTGACAGTCATCATCACACGTCTTGGGGAGCATGAGCTAACACCGTCCTCCCATGATTTCAGGTTTCGTAGGATACACGGTGGGAAATGCCTCCACCCCTCCTAATCATAACTGGGGTCCACACCCTATAATGGAATATACAGTGGCACCGTGTTGCTGGGAGTTTTGTCATCATTTATTTGGTTTTGGGTAGTCTCATCACCTGAAATGCTGCATTGGTCCACATATCATAGCAATGCATACAAACCAATATAATTTCACATACAAAGATTCATACCATAATGTTTCTCAGCTAGTGATCATGACATTCACTTTCATCATTATCATCCCTTGGCTATTTCATAGCCCATGACCTACAGATTAGTCTGTAACACAAACTCATACATTTCTATGTATTATCATCATGTAATTGCATACAATCATTATTTCAATTCGATATCCATGTACCAAAAAATTAACATCAAAGTTTTCAAGTTAGAAATAGATCTCATAATATCCCATAATTCAATTTCGAGAGCCATTCATAAAATTATCATTTATCAAAAATATTTCATCATATCCAACACCATTCTACTAGCATTTAAACATTCATAAAATTTACATTTTCACAATATGTCACATCATATACATCATCATCAATAACATTAAACATTCATAAAATTTACATTCACATAGTAGATCGCATTATATACTTCATCATCAATAACATTTAAACATTCATAAAGGTTCATACATCTTAAAGTTTAAGTGTATCATTTAATAGTTTCACTGTGACTAGAAAATAAAGTATATAGGCCTCAGGTAATCCTGGTTGTATAAGTCAAAAGGTGGCGTTACATACACCCCACATCCAAGAAACATATTCTTGAGGTGGTCAAAAAAGTGAGGGACAGTCTCGTCGTAGTGTCTCGGTGTCTTCCCAAGTAGCAGATCCTAGACTATACTTGTCCCATTGGACCTTAACTTGGTCTACCAGACGGTTCCTGGGCTATTGAACTCTACGGTCCAATATGCATAACGATAATGTTATCACCCCATAAACTATGAAAATCAACTTATCACTTGGATATTATGGATATTATCTGTATCTAGTGTTCTTATTGGCAATTGATTTTCAATTTACAAAAAGAAAAACAAAAACAAAAGAAAAAAGAAAAAAGAAAAAAGAAAAAAGAAAAAGAAAAGAAAAAAGAAAAAAGAGAAGAAAAGAAAAGAGGGCAAAAAGAATTGAAACAAAAGCCCCATGCAATAACAGTGACTTGGTCATACCTTTCAAGCATGATCAAGTTCTTTTAAATTTTAAATGTTGATAGGTTAGAGAATAAATCTGACCATACTATCTAATCCTGGTCAGGTAGCCCCTAGGTTAGAACTAGTGAATACATCTGATCAGACCATCTAATCTTGGTCAGATAGCCCCTAGGATAGAATTAGTGAACAAATCTGACCAGACTGTCTAATCATGGTCAGATATCCCTTAGGAAGAATAATATCTTAACCCAACAGTTTAATCTGGGTTATTTGTCTTGTGAAAGTAGGTTAGAATGTAGATTAATTGCTTAGCTTGCCTTGCCCAAATAAAACCCACTTAAAGAAAATGCTGCATCAAGTCTTCGTTGCCTAGGGATAGTCGAAGTGATGTCCCCTTGGTGGTGTCTAAGACAAAATTTGGAAAAACCCATAAGAAAGCACTAATCCTAAGTTTTTCCTACAAATGATTTTTTCGCTCCTGACATATGTTTCATTCACTTTCCCATGGTCCAGATCACGACGCCTAGATCAATAGCTCATACAGCATTTCGGACACCCCCTTGTGTTCTACCTTTAACGGAGGGGGGAGGTCCGAAAGTGGCGATAATATCCACTCAGATCTGGACGGCCCAGAAGAGAGCGCGTGAATCCACGACCCACATTGGATTCCGGACCCCCCCACCCATTCTGCCTTTAACAGAGGGGGGGGCGGGGTCCAGAATTGGTAATAACTTGGGCACGCATCTAGACGGCTCAGAATAAGGCACTCAAATCTACGGTTCACATCGAATTATGGGACCCCCCCTCCGTTCTGCCTTTAATGGAGGGGGGGGGTCCAGAATCGACATTAAAGAGTGCACTGAGATCTACGGTCAGAAAAGAAGTGCATAGATCTATGGCTCACAATGGATTTCAGACCCCCCCTAGTGTTCTGCCTTTAACCATGTGGGGGGGGGGGTCCAGAATGAATATTCTTTATGGAAGGCCCCTTGTTACATGCGGCATTGTCCTATTGGTTCAGAAGTCCCATCCTCCACATGCTGCCTGACATCCCGTCGCCCCTGGATGTCACCCTCCACTGAGCCCACTTGTTCCACTTGCTCCCGGGTTCGTGCCACATTCTATAACTGCTTCCAGTCCCGGTTGAAAGTACCCAAGTCCCTCACTTATGAAAAACCCCTTTTGGCGACTTTTACCTCCAATCACCTGCCTCCATGTCACCCTTCCATATACTTTGGCCACCTTCATCTGCCAACTCATCCCAAGTGGCCCGTTGTCAATTAATAACTGGGCAATATACCCGTTGTCATGCTGACCGTTTTCCTGCATCCAACCGACCCCTTTTTTGAATAAAACCACCATTCTCCCTGTTCATTCGTTATTCGTCCATCGCGCCAAAAATCTCTTATTTATCCATCACTTTCGTATCACCTTCACCCGCAGTTTTTCAACCCCACTAATGTATTGTTTATTGCAGGTACAGTTGCCAAAATGGTGTCAAAGACAAGACAAGCGGAAGAAGAAGAGAATCCTTTTCTTCCCCCTCTGGTTGACCTGGATAAAGTCCCCTTGGTTGATAAATATTGTTTGATAGCAGATACCAGTTGCAGTTTCGAATTTTCTGATCTGCAGTCATGGCTCCGGGAGGTGTTCCTAGACTAGAGCGGCGAAATTGGACTCTAGGAGTCCAATTTGCCCTTGTATCTCTTTCCTCAAATTCATCATTTCCCCGAGTTTGCCCTCAAATTCCAAGACCATTATGTCCCCGACCAAAAGGCCATCGTTTATTCATCTGGAGATGTCCTTTTCTTCATCACCCCCGAAGTATTTACCAGACGATGCAAATCACCCGTGCCGAATCTGCGTCCCCGTTCAGCTTAGAAATCCTCACTGAACTTTATCAGAAAATGACCTTCCCCCAGAGAGCTAAGATATTCGAGCGTTTTCTCCCCACTTCCACTCCACTCCCGTCTACCAATCCCCCATACCCTTCTTCCATGTTTTCCACCAAAGGAAATCAAATTATTTCTTCCCTGTGTGCCCTGCTTGGTTACTATTCTGATCAATGGGTAGACGAGCCCATCCTGGGTTTTCTATCCATTTTCTCAAATGATGAACAACCAACCACGCAATTCGACTACAACACCTTCTTGGCCAATAATATCCATGAGCAATTTGTGAATTTCACCATAGAGGGCATGTTCAGGTATTCATCCATTCTGGCTTACATGTTTGTCTATTTTCAAGCCGACAGGTTCAATTTCTCCATGCAAAAGATGGACGCCGACGGGAGGCCCCAGCCTGTCACAGCGTGGACTTCTATTTTGAAACATAACTCTGTTGAATACAATTTCAAAGATTTCATTGACCAGCTTTATCACCCTTTGGTAAGTATGTTGAGTGGCATGCCTGAGTCACGAATAAATGATGAAGTCTGGAGAATTCTGCATCTCTCAGACAATGAAAATACATGAGACTGGTACTTGTATCAGAATCACATAGAAATCAGAGTTTATGGGTGTGAATTGGTGCCTTACAAACTCCCTCAATATTTGTCGGTAAGGATTTTTGCATTGGAATATATTAGGCAAATTATGAATTTAGATGACATTCATTTCGTTTCCCTGAAGAAAAAACAACAATTAAGAATCAAGGGGCAGATCGGTTCTTTCATCTGCAATAGTAGAAGCGCTAGGGAGGAAGCAGACCGAATGTTAAAGGAGATGAAATTCTTGACAAGTTTCACCTGGCACTATGATCCCTGTGGGATCATTTCTGAAATAAGAGTAAAAAATAAAAATGTCCCTTATGCCCATGAGTCCAGGCTGGAGATCGAGAAATTCGCTAATCAGACGGAATGGGAGCCCAACACTTTGATGGACATGGAACCACTTGTTGAGGTGGAAAAGGAGGTTCCCTCGACAAGCGCGCCACCCACTACCACGCCTCAGAATCCCAAGGAAAAGAGGCCCCGACAGGAATCATCTTCTCCTGTAACTGAGGTGTAGTCAGAGGAGTTTAAGATGCATGCCAAAAGGCCAAAAACAGTTTCAACGACAGGCATGATAGTAGAACAACAGGTCACAGCCACCACAATGACCACCACAGGGGTCAAGCCAGCCAGTCTACCTTTCGGCTTGAGTCAACACAAGGAAATAACAACATCATTGAAATCCATCGATTCTCCCTTAGATACTCAGCCGAGTAAGACTGGGCCCAAGTTGGGCATTTTTGAAAAGTATGATTTGATCAAGAAGAAAAACCAGACTCTTACTACCATCACTTATGCCCAGTTTCAGAAGCAGACATCCACAACACAACATAGGCTTCTTTCAGCATTTGACACAGAAAAAGGTAGGATGCATATGGCTTACCTCCAAGAACAAGTGTCGGATCCCAAGGTCATATCAGATTATAAAAGGGCCAAATTTGAGTTTCAAGCGAAAGACGTGCACCCAACAGATCAGATGGATCTGCACAAGCAAACTGGGGAGATGGTTTTCCACACTTTGGCCCACACTACAACATCTGCATAAAAATTTTGGGTAGCTTTGAGCAATTCCCAGACCCAACTGAAGATGGAGAAAATATCGTCTTTCGCAAAAGACAACAAAATCAAGACGTTGGAGGAGTTGGTCCTCAAGATCGGTTACGACCCTGCGAACGTCAAGGCTGTCGAAGAGATGATGAAAAAGAAAAACGCTGACATCACATCCTTAAGAAAATAGCTAAAGCTCCCTCTAACTGAGGACCCCCAGGAAAAGGAGATAGCCGAAAAGGAAGGGGAAAAGGATGAGATGTTAAAATTACTCATGGAGCAGAATGCTCACCTAAAGGAGATGGAGGCAGAGATGGAAAGACTGCTAAAAGAGAGAGCAGATGATGGAAAGACTACCCAATTGTAGGATTGAGCACAGCGACAGTGACAGCCATTCCATCTGCTGCATCAGTGCCACTACCGGAGGGAACAACAGACTTGGAAAATTCTATGGAGAGAATGAACCTACAAGAGTAAAAAATCAACAGGCTTAAGAAAGAGGTGGAGAATCTCCAAGAGCTAAAGGCTTCTTTCCAGAAACGTCTATCCAAAGAGAAACAAGTGAATGAGAAAATCAAGAAGGAGTTACAGCAGCTCCAGAAACAGACAATGGCAGGAAAGACTTTGGCAGAGATGAAAGAGATTGTGTGGATAGATATTTCCAAGTCCATGAATGAAATCTGGCCAATGGTTCAAATCATGTTTGAACAAAATGAGTTGCTCGAGAGGAGTAAGCAAGTTGTTGAGAAAATCAGAATGGAGTTGGGAGACATGCCAGCCCAAGCGAACGAAATCATAAGGTTCCTGAATTCAAAGACCAGGGAGGAACTAGAAGAATTAAAGATTGAGGACAGGACAGAAACCATACTTGAAGTCAAAAGGGTCCTAACCAAAAGGGGTCTCATGCTTTAGCTTGAGGAGAAGATTCAAGTCATGGATCAAGGAGTGCAGAAGTTATTCAATAGGATAGATGCTCTCCAAAGGAAGGGACTACCTGGCCTGAAAGTCATTAATGACAAATTAATGACACTGAAGTGTCCAAGGACAATTCCAAGTTTGCAGGGATACAGGGAAGCATCAAAGGAAAAGAATTCATGGATGCCTTGCAGTTGGATATTAGTATCCAACATGAAATTAAACACATATTCACAATCAAGCCTACATTTCCTAAATATACAGACATGGATGAAGTGTATCGGAGATTGCTAAAAGTCACAGTGCCAGTTCATATCAGATGGGAAGAGTTGTGTGACCTACTAGATTAGCAGAGGAGCTGTCACAGTCCAGTCACTTGTCCAGTCAGAAGATATTGCGAAGGCACCTCGCCAATGGCCTACCCCAGAAATTTCCACATCCAGTTGTAATGATTCATCAAACAAATTTTGATTAGTTAAAGTAGTTAGGCTAAAAATAGAATGAGCACGTCCTGATCTGTTATGACAGGAACGTTTGTAATTGGAATTATAAATAATTCATCTTTCGAAGTATTGGGGGTTGTTGATTCACACACCCTATTGCTATCAAGCTGTACTATTTTTTGATCGGCCATTAATAAAGAAGAGGCATTTAGAGGATTCTTGTGTATGTTCATTGGTGACATTGATCTTCTAAGTTAAATGTTTTTCTTTCTCTGTATCCATTTTTTTTTCTGAATCTAATCTTTATGAATAGCATTATGTTGCAGGATTTATCTCTGATACCCTGTTTCCGATCCTAAAGATTTATATGTTTATCTGCTAATACCTTAAATTAAGAAATTCTTAACTGCTTGTTAGTTGAATTTATCTTCCTCATCTTTTCTTCTGTCCATCATTTTAATTTATAAAGATCCAGTGATTATATTATCTCGCCCTGTGGAGGTTCTCTTTAACATTTCTGGTTGCATCGATTATGTGTTTAAATACAGACCCCATAGCCCAATGGATGTGTATCCCGTCTCAACCAAATTCAAAACTCATTTACAACAAAACCAACGTTTTCTTTACCTAGCCTAATATTTGAAACTAAAAACAAAGCTAAATCATATAGAGAGATCCCTCTCTGAAGCTGGAAGGGCTAGATCCCAGCTTTAAAAGCGGTTTGTTAAGGTTACCTTTGTAGATTTCTTCTTTTCAACCTCTAGGAAATTTACAGAGTGCTAACATAAATGGTGACTCCACTGGGGAGGAACTCAAACTGAATACCTCACTTTTCTTCCCCTAAAGAAAGTTTGACTCTGAGAAGAAAGTAATGATTAGAGGTTGATTAATTATGTACATAATATTTTTAGAATCTCTCTTTGAATCTTTTCCCACTCTTAATGTTCCTCTATGACTGTCCCTGCAGCAGTACAACCCAATATTGAGACCGGACTAGCGAATCAAATGCATATTGCATAAAACCTTTTTGAGATAATCCTCAAAACTGCCAATAACTGGGAAGAACTCGAACGTTCATGGGCAGCCATTGAACGTGACATAGCTACTCAGGAACAATTGGAAGCTAGACGACGTCAACGTAGAAATATCCCCTAGTTTCCTTCACCTTAAACAAAAAAAAAAAAAAAAATATATATATATATATATATATATATAAACCAAAAGAGTTCTGGCTCCCAAGAAAGTTCACACTCGATCTCATCCAGACCTAGAACCCTCCACAGCGATATATAATCCCGAACAGTTGCTCAGGCGAAAGACCATAGCCACTAGTGCAGCGAGTTATACTCCCCTTCATAAGTCTCCTCCCTTTTCCAGAGATCCAGATATCTTTCAAAACCTTGATCTTGATCTTCTTCCGCGACGAAACCTTGTTAGAACACGGTCTGAAACTTTTGTGTCTAAGCTCGTCTTCGATCCAACTGTGTTGCAACCTCGAACCCCCTAAGTCTTGTCTCCTACGAATAAACTACAAATCACTACCTCAGTACCACCCAGTCCTCCATCGACTTCGTCTTCCGTCGCTACCTCTCCAATCACCCAGGTCGTCGTCCCACCTCCCCCACCCCTCATGGCTACCCGATACGCCCCTTTGGTGCTGACTGCACCACTACATCCCATGCCCCAAGATTACCAGACTAGACTTCCACAGTTTGATGCGAATGGAACATTAAACGCACAACAACACGTGGATAAGATGAATGACTACTTTTATTTGCAAGAAGTCGACGAAGCCGATGTTCAAATGAGGCTTTTCGCCCAGAGTCTGACAGGGGACGTCAAAAAATGGTTTAAAGCTCTACCTGCTGCCTCAGTTCCTGACCTTGTCGCATTTCAGAGAAGTTTTCTCGACAGATGGGAGGTAAATAAAAACCCTCTCCATATATTGTCAGAATACGAGAATATAAAAAGAAATCAAGGTGAGACGGTACAAGATTACTGTACCCGCTTTAATAATTTGTATAATGCGATCCCAATGGAAATCAAACCTCCCCAGGGTTTGGCATTGATTAGTGTGGATTCGATGCTGACATGTCTTACCAATTAAGAGAAAGAAATGCTGCCACCCTTGAAGACATGCAAAAAAGTGCTATTAGTGTGGAGGCTAATCTGTTGGCGAAAAGGGCACGTCAAAGAATGGAAAGGAGAGTCACAATCAAAGAAGAACCTTCCACATCAGCCACAGATTCCAAATTAGATTTTTTGACTAGGGCAGTGGAACTAATGATGGAAAGGATCATTGTGTCAGACATAAATCCTCCGAGAGACAACGCACATGCTCCCCAGATTCGAAAACCCAATTTTAGAAGAAACCCTCCTCAAATCAGGCAAAGAGATCAAAGAGATCAAAGAGATCAAAGGGATCAAAGAGGCCCTGACCAGCCGATCAGGCATCCCCTGCAAGAAAACTATGCTGATGAAGGAGGGGAAGTAATTGACGAATTGGAGGACACTCATATTAACCTCATGGGTATTCACGACAATGAGGCCATTTTCCTTACTCAAGAAGAGTAGGAACTCTTTCTACTAAATCAAACAAAGGTGAGTGAGGAAGCTGAGGAGGCAGAACAACAGGCCTTTGAGAACGTTATTTTGGAGGTGCACTGTCAATACAATCTGCAAAGAAAAAAGACAGAAGGAAATTCCTCAAAAAAGACAACCGAAACGCAGAAGGTAGCTGAGATAGAGAAAGCCCTCGATCCGACTACTACTGAAAAAACTCCTGAGAAGACCACTGCTGAAAAGTCATCTGAGAAGGGTGAGACTGACACTACGGTGAAGAAAAACATCACCATACTAAAAAGACCAGTGCAATCCGAAGTTTCACCCATTAGTCCTCCCGGTATCTCTGAGAGGAAGAACATGGTGGACCAACAAGAATCAACAAGTCAGACCCAAACTCCTGCGCCCTTTATCCTGGAGGCAGAATTGGCCAAAATTAAAGTCTCTATCCCACTTACAGAATTGATGAGCAGAGGCAGTTATCGTTCACAAGTACTAAAATCATTAGCCATCGAACCTGACATAGGCACCAGGGCCTTGACTATTGGATCGATGACTCATTCAGACACTGTGAACCTCATTGATGATCATCCTGAACTCCTTTTCGAACCTGAAGTAAATGGTCGAGATGATACCGGTGATGTAGCTCCCTTTTACATCAGTTTGAACATACACGATTTAATTTTGCATAACGCCATGCTGGATTCAGGTGCCTCACATAATTTGATGCCCAAAGCAGTAATGGAAAAACTGGGATTGGAGGTCACTAGGCCGTATAAAGATCTACACTCGTTTGACTCCATCAAATTCAAATGTATTGGTTTGATTAAAGATTTGTGCATCACCCTGGTGTAGATCCCTTCTAAAAGCATGGTAATGGACGTAGTAGTTGCAGACCTTCCGCCTAAATATGGAATGTTTCTCTCCAGGTCCTGGGGAGCTAAGCTGAAAGGAACCCTGTAGCTGGATATGTCTTACGCCACTATACCAGTGTTCGGACAACAAATGAGGTTATACAGGGAAACACTGATGAAGTATATGGTTAGTAGTCAAGAGAAACAACACAATTACCCCCTTTACTTTGCTCATTCTTATTTGGATTTGTTCATCTTGTAAAATGATGGTGACAATGAAGAGCCATATATTCATCTGGTGGAAGATGTAGCTAGTCAAGATGAAGGTCCAAAAAATGGTGAGATAGCAAAGATGGAAAATGTAATCGCTGAGGATCTCCCCGCCGATTTCTGGAGTATGGATTTCGATGGAGCTGTGAGTAAAGAAGGAGAAGGATCTAGAGTTTGGTTGCATAATCATCAGAAAAGGTATTCAGAAAACCATTCCTATAAGTTAAATTTCCACTACAGTAACAACATTGCCGAGTATGAATCTCTAATGCTCGGTCTAAAGCTGTTGAAAAAAGTTGGTGCTAAACAAATAATGGTAAGGCGTGACTCTGAATTAATAATCAAACAAATTAAAGGTGAGTACGCTGCTAAACACCCGCGCCTTAGAGCCTATAGGAATGCTATTCTTGATGCTTTGAAATTCTTTAATGAGGTTGACTTGCAGGCAATGCCAAGAGGATAGAATATTCTGGCCGACGGATTGGCCACGTCAGCAACCTCCTGCAAGATTCCTTTCCACCAAACTCGCCCTTATACTATCGAAGTGAAATGCAGACCGACGGTTCCCGATAATATCAGGTATTGGCAAGTCTTTGGAAATGACGATCAGATAGAGGACTTTCTGCAATGCAAGAACAATTTTGAATGTACAAACATAGATGTAGAGAATGAAAACGAGAATGTAAATAATTTTGAGTTTGAAATAGGTAGTGTGAATACTGTAAATACGGTAGATACAAAAGATACAGTAGATTCAGGAGAGTTGGGAGATGACGAAATAGATGCCGAAGTTTTACAATTGAAAAGCAATGTGTTGCTTAGAGGGCTTGTCCCTTTAGAAGATCTGTTTGACAATGACGATGTAGCTAGGAAACCAAAAATAGAATCTCATGGGCAAGAGGTAGAGGACTGCAATATAGGAACTAAAGAGAAGCCTAGGATGGTCAAACAGTCCAAATCTTTACCCCCAGAACAAAAGCTTAAGTACATCGAACTACTCAAAGAATATTCAGACATTTTTGCTTGGGGCTATGAAGATCTGAAAGCCTATGACACCAGCATCATATAACAAATGATTCCCATAAAGGAAGATCAGAAACCGTTTAGGCAGAAGCTCAGAAGGATAAATACCAAGTTGCTTCCCTTGATAGAAAAAGAGATTAAGAAAATGTATGATGCCAAGATCATAGTCCCACTACGTTTCTCTAAGTGGGTTTCTAATTTAGTACCCACACGTAAGAAAACCGGGGAAATCAGACTCTGCATAGATTTCTGTAATCTGAACAAAGCATCCTTGAAGGATAATTACCCCTTGCTTAAAATGGATCACCTCCTGCAAAGAATGGTCGGGTCCAGTCGAATTTCCCTTCTAGATGGTTTCTCAGGCTACAACCAAGTCCTAGTTCATCCAGACGATCAGGAAAAAAATGATTTCACCACACCATGGGGAACTTTCATGTATGTAAAGATGCCTTTTGGTTTGATGAACACAGGATCCACGTTCCAGAGGGCAATGGATATCGCCTTCATAGAAGAGTCAGGTAAGTTTATTTTTGTTTATCTAGATGATGTGACTGTGTTTTCCCGATCCGATGATGAACACCTGCGGCATCTTAGACGAGTTTTCGAAAAGTGTAGGAGGTTCGGAATCTCTTTGAATCCCAAGAAATGTCTTTTTGGGTTAGAAGAAGGCAAACTTCTTGGACACATCATCTCTAAAGAGGGAATCAGAATTGACGCCAACAGAATAGAGGCCATACTAAAGTTAGAACACCCAAGAAACCTCAAAGAAATACAATCTTTTATAGGGAAAATTAACTTTCTTCAAAGATTCATTCCTAATCTGGCCGAGCTCCTCTGAAACATTACAAACATGCTAAAAAAGGATGTGAAAATTAAATGGGATCATGAGTCCAGGCAATCCTTCGAACAGGTCAAACGAGCACTCACAGAAGCCCCAGTTTTGATTAGTCCCGATTTCACTAAAGATTTCTATCTTTTTTCTTTCTCTTTTGAACATACTATAGCAGCTGTATTACTGCAGAAGAATAGTGAAAGGTATGAACAACCCATAGCTTTCTTCAGCAAAGCTTTAATAGATGTTGCCCTGAACTATAATATTATGGAGAAGCAGGCTTTTGCTTTGGTAAAGGATATAAAGGACTTCAGGGTCTATATTCTCCATTCTCACATCATAGCTTATGTTCCCAACGCGGTAGTAAAGGATATCCTGACACAAGACAAACCTGATGGGAGAAGGGGAAAATGGATTGCAGTTATTCTAGAATATGACATAGAAATTAAGCCCACAAAACTGATCAAAGGCCAAGGCCTTGCTAAACTAATGGCTGAATATAACTTTCAAGCTCTCGACATTAATTTTCTAGATGTGGCAGATGAACATGGAGAGATGGCGACTCCAAACGTTAGAGAGGTTTTTCTCAACTCTCCACGGTATGCAGACCTTATATTCATGTTACAAAATTTACAAGCTCCCCCTGGTTTAACTAAAACTAAAGCTAGATTCTTAAAGTTGAAGGCATTGAAATTCTGTATTCTAGAAGGAAATTTGTATTGGAAAGACCCTGCAGGTATTCTTTTAAATTGTTTACTAAAAGATGAAGTTGATAAAGTGTTGCAGGATTTTCATGCAGGAGAATGTGGTGGCCATTTGAACTAGAAGGTTACAGCCAACAAAATACTCAGAGCTGGATTTTACTGGCCCACCCTGTTTGCTGATGTACATCAGAAAGTAACAGCATGTCATCAATGTCAATTGTTTGAGGGTAAAATGAAACTCCTTCCTTTACCTCTTAAACCAATTTTAGTTGAGGCCCCTTTCCAACAATGGGGACTCGATTTCATTGGTGAAATACACCCTCCGTCTTCAGGACAACATAGGTGGATTCTTACTGCCACTGATTATTTTACCAAATGGATCGAGGTTGTACCAAGCAGGCAAGCCACTGACTCTGTTATTATTAAATTTATGGAAAATAATATTTTGTCTCGTTTTGGTTGTCCTAGAAAGATCATTACTGACAATGCAACTGCCTTTCGGTCGAAGAAACTCATTGATTTCTGCAATCGTTACCACATTGGCTTGGGGCATTCCAAAACCTACTACCCTCAGGGAAATGGGTTGGCGGAATCCTCAAACAAGACTTTGGTAAATATCATCAAGAAAACCTTGCAGGAGAATAAAAAATCATGGCATGATAAGTTGGTATTTGCCTTATGGGCAGATAGACTGACCACCAAAAGGTCAATTGGTATGTCATCATACCAGCTGGTCTATGGTACTGAGGTTGTGTTCCCAACTTCTTTGGGAGTCCCTATCATGAAGTTACTTCAAGAAATGCAAGCTAAGCCAAATGACTCCCAGAGAAGAATCAATCAAATGATTCATTTGCAACAGACTAGAGAAGATGTTTTCAACAAAACACAAGTCATCCAAGAGAACATCAAGAAGATCTTTGACAAACGAACCAAGGAGGATGATTTTGATCTGGGAGACCTAGTGTTGAGATGAGATGCCAGGAACGAGGACAAGGGAAAGCATGGGAAATTTGATCATCTATGGACAGGGTCTTACATGATCCAAGCTTTCAGAGGAAACAATGCCTTTTTGCTAAACAATGTCGATGGGTCAGATCTGCGAGGAGCACCTGTGAATGGCAGAATGATGAAACACTATATCCCTCCTCAGTAAGAGATTTGAAAAACTCACTCTCCATTGTACATACCAGTTTTTAATTTTCAGTCTTTACTTGCATTTTCTGAAGTGAGGGACATTGGTCAGTTGGTTGAAGCCCGAAGAGAAGGCCCTAAGCTGTTGATCATGGTTTTTCGAAGTTTTCCTGAGAATAACACCAACGAAGGCTACTAGACAGATATGTTCGAAATGACCAGGAAACTGGATTCTTGGCACTTAACAGGGAAAGTACCATCCCCAGGTGGAGCCACTGTTATCACCCCATAAACTATGGAAATCAACTTATGACTTGGATATTATGGATATTATCTGTATCTAGTGTTCTTATTGGCAATTGATTTTCAATTTACAAAAAGAAAAAGAAAAAGAAAAGAAAAAAGAAAAAAAAAGAAAAAAGAAAAAAAAAAAAAGAGAAGAAAAGAAAAGAGAGCAAAAAGAATTGAAACAAAAGCCCCATGCAATAACAGTGACTTGGTCATACCTTTCAAGCATGATCAAGTTCTTTTAAATTTTCAATGTTGATAGGTTAGAGAATAAATCTGACCAGACTATCTAATCCTGGTCAGGTAGCCCCTAGGTTAGAACTAGTGAATACATCCGATCATACCATCTAATCTTGGTCAGATAGCCCCTATGATAGAATTAGTGAATAAATCTGACCAGACTGTCTAATCCTGGTCAGATATCCCTTAGGAAGAATAATATCTTAACCCAACAGTTTAATCTGGGTTATTTGTCTTGTGAAAGTAGGTTAGAATGTAGATTAATTCCTTAGCTTGCCTTGCCCAAATAAAACCCACTTAAAGAAAATGCTACATCAAGTCTCCGCTGCCTAGGGATTGTCGAAGTGATGTCCCCTTGGTGGTGTCTAAGACAAAATTTGGAAAAACCCATAAGAAAGCACTAATCCTAAGTTTTTCCTACACATGATTTTTCCGCTCCTGACATATGTTTCATTCACTTTCCCATGGTCCAGATCACGGCGCCTAGATCAAGGGCTCATACAGCATTCCGGACCCTCCCTTGTTTTCTACCTTTAACAGAGGGGGGGGGGTCCAAAAGCGGTGATAATATCCACTCATATCTGGACGGCTCAGAAGAGAGCACGTGAATCCACGACCCACATTGGATTCCGGACCCCCCCGCCCGTTCTACCTTTAACGGAGGGGGGGGGGTCCGGAATTGGTAATAACTTGGGCGCGCATCTAGAGAGCTCAGAATAAGGCGCTCAAATCTACGGTTCACATTGAATTCCAGACCCCCCCCTCC
>ML777832.1:1023356-1045587 GCA_009831015.1 Picea engelmannii
CCACAGGGGGGGGGGGGGTCCGGAATGAATATTCCTTACGACGGGCCCCTTGTTACATGTGGCATTGTCCTATTAGTTCAGAATTCCCATCCTCCACATGATGCCTGACATCCCATCGCCCCTGGACGTCACCCTCCACTGAGCCCACTTGTTCCACTTGCTCCCGGAGTCGTGTAACGTCCCATAACTGATGCCAGTCCCGGTTGACAGTACCCAAGTCCCTCACCTATGAACAACCCCTTTTGACGACTTTTACCTCCAATCACCAGCCTCCACGTCACCCATCCGTATACTTTGGCCACCGTCATCTGCCAACTCATCCCAAGTGGCCCGTTGTCAATTAATAACTGGGCAATATACCCGTTGTCATGTAGACCATTTTCCCGCGTCCAACCGACCCCTTTTTTGAATAAAACCACCATTCTCCCTGTTCATTCGTTATTCATCCATCGAGCCACAAATCTCCTATTCCTCCATCACTTTCATATCACCTTCACCCACAGTTTTTCAACCCCACTAACGTATTGTTTATTGCAGGTATAGTTGCCAAAATGGTGTCAAAGACAAGACAAGCGGAAGAAGAAGAGAATCCTTTTCTTCCCCCTCCGGTTGACCTAGATAAAGTCCCCTTGGTTGATAAAGATCGTTTAATAGCAGATACCAGTTGCAGTTTCGACTTTTTTGATCTGCAATCATGGCTCCGGGAGGTGTTCCTGGACCAGAGCGACGAAATTGGACTCTGGGAGTCCAATTTGCCCTTGTATCTCTTTCCCCAAATTCATCATTTCCCCGAGTTTGCCCTCAAATGGAAAGCCCATTATGTCCCCGACCAAAAGGCCATTGTTTCTTCATCTGGAGATGTCCTTTTCTTCATCACCCCCGAAGAAATTGACCAGACAATGCAAATCACCCGTGTCGAATCTGCGTCCCCATTCAGCCTAGAAATCCTCACTGAGCTTTATCAGAAAATGACCTTCCCCCAGAGAGCTCAGATATTTGAGATTTTTCTCCCCACTTCCACTCCGCACCCATCCACCAATCCCCCGTACCCTTCTTCCATGTTTTCCACCAAAGGAAATCAAATTATTTCTTCCCTGTGTGCCCTTCTTGGTTACTATTCTGATCAATGGGTAGATGAGCCCATCCTGTGTTTTCTGTCCATTTTCTCAAATGATGAACATTTGACCATGCAATTCGACTACAGCACCTTCTTGGCCAATAATATCCATGAGAAATTTGTGAATTTCACCACAGAGGGCATGTTCAGGTATTCATCCATTATGGCTTACATGTTCAGGTATTCATCCATTATGGCAGATCGGTTCTTTCATATGCAATTGTAGAAGCACCGGGGAGGAAGCAGACCAAATGTTAAAGGAGATGAAATTCATGACAAGTTTCACCTGGAACTATGATCCCTGCGGGATCATTTCTGAAATGAGAGTAAAAAATAAAAAATGTCCCTTATGCCCATGAGTCCAGGCCGGAGATCGAGAAATTCACTAATCAGACAAAATGGGAGCCCAACACTTTGATGGATGTGGAACCACTTGTTGAGGTGGAAAAGTAGGTACCCTCAACAAGCACGCCACCCACTACCACGCCTTAGAATCCCAAGGAAAAGAGGCCCCGACAGGAAACATCTTCTCCTGTAACTGAGGTGTCGTCAGAGGAGTTTAAGATGCACGCCAAAAGGCCAAAAAAAGTTTCAACGACAGGCACGACAATAGAACAAGAGGTCACATCCACCACAGTGACCACCACAGGGGTTAAGCCATCCAGTCTACCTTTCGGCTCGAGTCAACACAAGGAAATAACAACAGCATTGAAATCCACTGATTCTCCCTTAGATACTCAGTCGAGTAAGACTGGGCCCAAGTTGGGCATTTTTGAAAAGTATGATTTGATCAAGAAGAAAAACCATACTCTTACTACCATCACTTATGCCCAGTTTGAGAAGCAGTCGTCCACAGCACAACTTAGGCTTCTTTCAGCATTTGACACAGAAAAAGGTAGGATGCATATGGCTTACCTCCAAGCACAAGTGTCGGATCCCAAGGTCATATCAGATTATAAAAGGGCCACATTTGAGTTTCAAGTGAAAGACGTGCACCCAGTAGATCGGATGGATCTGCACAAGCAAACTGGGGAGATGGTTTTCCACACTTTGGCCCATGCTACAACATCTACATCAAAATTTCGGGTAGCTTTGAGCAATGCCCAGACCCAACTCAAGCTGGAGAAAATATCGTCTTTCACAAAAGACAACAAAATCAAGATGTTGTAGGAGCTGTTCCTCAAGATCGGTTACGACCCTACGAATGTCAAGGCTGCTGAAGAGATGATTAAAAAGAAAAATGATGACATCGCATCCTTAAGAAAACAGCTAAAGCTCCCACCAACTGAGGACCCCCAGGCAAAGGAGATAGCCGAAAAGGAAGGGGAAAAGGATGAGATGTTAAAATTACTCATGGAGCAGAATTCTCAGCTAAAGGAGATGGAGGCATAGATGGAAAGACTACTAAAAGAGAGAGAGAAGGCAAAGACAATGGAAGGAATCCCATTAAGTGCTATCCCAATTGTAGGATTGAGCATAGCAACAGTGATAGCCATTCCATCTGCTGCATCAGTGCCACTACCGGAGGGAACAACAAACTTGGACAAGTCTATGGAGAGAATGAACCTGCAAGAGTCAGAAATCAGCAGGCTTAAGAAAGAGGTGGAGAATCTCCAAGAGATAAAGGCTTCTTTCCAGACAAGTCTATCCAAAGAGAAACAGGTGAATGAGCAAATCAAGAAGGAGTTACAGCAGCTCCAGAAACAGACAATGGCAAGAAAGACTTTGGCAGAGGTGAAAGAGATTGTGTGGACAGATATTTCCAAGTCCATGAATGAAATCTGGCCAATGGTTCAAATCATGTTTGAACAAAATGAGTTGCTCGAGAGGAGTAAGAAAGTTGTTGAGAAAATCAGTATGGAGTTGGGAGACATGCCAGCCCAAGCGAACGAAATCATAAGGTTCCTGAATTCAAAGACCAGGGATGAACTAGAAGAATTAAAGATTGAGGACACGATAGAAACCATACTTGAATTCAAAAGGGTCCTAACCAAAAGGGGTCTCATGCTTCAGCTTGAGGAGAAGATTCAAGTCATGGATCAAGGAGTGCAGAAGTTCTTCAATAGGATAGATGCTCTCCAGAGGAAGGGACTACCTGGCCTGAAGGTCATTAATGACAAATTAATGACACTCCCTGATTATAAGAAAAGGTTGACTGAAGTGTCCAAGGACAATTCCAAGTTTGCATGGATATAGGGAAGCATCACAGGAAAAGCATTCATGTATGCCTTGCAGTTGGATATTAGTATCCAACATGAAATTAAACACATATTCACAATCAAGCCTACATTTGCTAAATATACAGACATGGATGAAGTGTATCGAAGATTACTAAAAGTCACAGTGCCAGGTCATATCAGATGGGAAGAGTTGTGTGACCTACTAGATTAGCAGAGGAGTTGTCACAGTCCAGTCACCTGTCCAGTCAGAAGAGATTGGGAAGGCACCTCACCAACGACCTACCCCAGAAATTTCCGCATGCAGTTGTAATGAGTCATCAAACAATTTTTGATTAGTTAAAGTAGATAGGCTAAAAATAGAATGAGCACGTCCTGATCCATTATGACAGGAACGTTTGTAATTGGAATTATAAATACTTCATCTTTTGAAGTATTGGGGGTTGTTGATTCGCACACCCTATTGCTATCAAGTTGTACTATTTTTTGATCGGCCATTAATAAAGAAGAGGCATTTACAGGATTCTTGTGTATGTTCACTGGTGACGTTGATCTTCTAAGTTAAATGTTTTTCTTTCTCTGTATCCATTTTGTTTTCTGAATCTAATCTTTATGAATAGCGTTATGTTGCAGGATTTATCTCTGATACCTTGTTTCCGATCCTAAAGATTTATATGTTTATCTGCTAATACCTTCAATTAAGAAATTCTTAACTGCTTGTTAGTTGAAGTTATCTTCCTCATCTTTTCTTTTGTCCATCATTTTAATTTAAAAAGATCCAATGAGTATATTATCTTGCCCTGTGGAGGTTCTCTTTAGCATTTCTGGTTGCATCTATTATGTGTTTAAATACAGACCCCATAGCCCAATGGATGTGTAGCCCATCTCAACCAACTTCAATACTCATTTACAAAAAAACCAACGTTTTCTTTACCTAGCCTAATATCTGAAACTAAAAACAAAGCTAAATCATATAGAGAGATCCCTCTCTAAAGCTGGAAGGGATAGATCCTAGCTTTAAAAGCGGTTGGTTAAGGTTACCTTTGTAGATTTCTTCTCTTCAACCTCTAGGAAATTTACAGAGTGCTAACAGTTTCTACTGTGAGAGTTCCCACGTCTGATACCTACAATTCCTTCCAATTTAGTTTATGTGATTCATCAGCAACATAATGACGTAAAACAGATACATGAAATACATTATGATTTTTATGCAAGTGGGGTGGTAGTATGAGACGATAGGCAACGGGTCCAATTTTCTCTTGGATTCGAAATGGTCCTATAAATCGAGGTGACAACTTTGTCCCCTACCTGAACCATATGGTACTCTTATTAGGCCTGATACGAATGAAAACCTGGTCTCCCACTTCATAACTTCAGTCGGTCCTGTGTGAATCCGCAT
The DNA here is from genome assembly GCA_009831015.1 of Picea engelmannii. Classification (NCBI taxonomy): domain Eukaryota; kingdom Viridiplantae; phylum Streptophyta; class Pinopsida; order Pinales; family Pinaceae; genus Picea; species Picea engelmannii. The sequence continues at coordinate 1,028,050 of ML777832.1, forward strand.
AACTTTTCTGCGTATCCTGTGCTTCCTTTAGTCTTTGCTTAATCTAAATCACCTATTCCTCCATCTATTGAATCAATTCTGGCCCAACTGTTACTCGGTATTCTAGTCTATCCCAACTCAAAGGTGTTATGCATGGCCTTCTATACAGAGCTTCGTAGGGTGGAATTCTGATCAAGCTATGAAAACTATTATTGTAGGCAAACTCGACGAAAGGTAGGTACTTCTCCCACTGGGTTTGATTATCCATGACATATATCCTGAGCATGTCTTCCATGACTTGATTTACTCTCTTGTTTTGCACATCTATTTCAGGATGATAAGTTGTGCTTAAGTTCAACTAGGTCCCCAACATTGACTGCAAACTTGTCCAAAACCTAGAAGTGAATCTGGAGTCCCTATCTGAAATGATCTTCTTAGGTATCCCGTGAAATGGATAGCCTCATTTACAACAAATGTGCCACATCAGTGACATCATAAGTGTCTCTAACCGGAATAAAATGAGCAATCTTCATCAACTTATCAACTATCACAAGAATGGCATTATGTCTATGAGATGTGAGTGACAACCCCACAAAAAAATCCATAGAGATGACTTCCCACTTGGACATAGGAATATCATGTGATTGTAGGAGGCTTGCCAGGTGATGGTGATCGGCTTTCACTTGTTGACACTCTAGGCACTTGGTGATGAAATGGACTACATCATGCTTCATTCCTACCCAGAATAAAATATTTCTCATGTCTGCATATATTTTATTCACACCCGGATGCGCACAATAAAGTGCTCTATGGGCTTCCTTCAATATGATGCTTTGAATATCTCCACTTTTAGGGATGTACATCCTTCCCCGATATCCTAACAGTCTGTCTTCTTCCAGAATATATCCTTCATACTTTGGATCTAACTGCCTCCCGCTCTGGAGGTTTGAAGTAACCTCTAAATACCAACTGTCTTCTTGGAGTTGCATCAACACATTTTCTCTCAAATTGACTTTTAAGGGTATCAAGGAGAAGACACGTGGTCTCCTGCTCAAGCCATCTGTGACCACATTTTACTTTTCCTTGATGTATGAAATACCAAAATCGTACTCACTCATAAACTCACTCCATCGCCTTTGCCTATAATTTAGATCCCTTTGAGTGAAGAAATGTTTTAAACTTTTATGGTCCGTTTTGAGCTCAAAGTTTCGCCCCACAAGATATTGCCTCCAAAGTTCCAGAGCTAGCATTACAACTGCCAACTCTAAATCATGAGTCATGTATATCTCTTTGTGTTTCTTCAACTTCCTTGATGCATAAGCTATCACTCCTCCATCCTGTATTAGCACGGTCCCCAACCCTTTCTTCGAGGCATCCATGCAAACTGTGAAGTACTTTCCCATATCCGACACTCATTGAATTGGCACACTAGTTAGTAACCTCTTAAGATTAATGAATGCACTATCACATTCTTTTGTCCATTCATACCTAACCCCCTTGCACTGCAAAGTGGTGATGGGATTTTCTATTTTGGAGAATCCTTCCACAAATCTCCGATAATAACCTTCTAGCCCCATGAATCTTCTCACCTCATGGGAATTTTTCGGCACTGACCACTCCATAATGGTCTTTACCTTTTCTGGGTCCACAGAGATTCCTTCGTTGGAAATGATATGACCTAAATAGTGGATCTCTTTCTAGAAGAAGGAACACTTTGAAAACTTCCCAAACAATTTGTTCTCTCGAAGGCAGGACAACACTACTCGTAAGTGTTTCTCATGTTCCCTTTCGTTCTTGGAACAGATGAGGATGTCATCTAGAAAGACTTGTACAAAACAGTCTAAGTAATTTTGGAATAATTTGTTCATGAGGCTCATGAATACTGTTGGTGCATTGGTCAATCCAAAAGGTACTATGAAAAACTCGTAATCTCCAAACCGAGTTCGAAAGGCAGTTTTAGGAATATCGCCTTCCTTAATCCTTAACTAATGATACCCGGATCACAAATTGATCTTTGAGAATACCGTTGCTTCTTTCATCTGATCGAAGAGGTCATCTATCCATGGCATTAGGTACCTATTTTTCACTGTAGCATGGTTCAAGTCCCTGTAGTTTATACACAGTCGTAAGGATCCATCCTTCTTCTTTACAAAAATTACTGGTGCACCCTAAGGTGAGACACTAGGCCTTATTATCCCTAAGTCCAGTAACTCTTTCAACTGCATTTGCAACTCACAAAGTTCTGGTGCTTTCATCTAATATGAAGTTTTGGAAATTGGTTCTGCACCAGGTTTGAGATCAATAGTAAAATCAAGCTCCCTCTCAGGAGGTAACCCTAGTAACCCATTCGGAAATACATCCTTAAATTCTGACAATACCGGGTACTGATCCAATGAGGGTCCCTTCCTTTCGTTCACTACTTCCACTACATAAAATCAACATCCTTTCCTCAAGCATTTCTTAACCTTCATAGTTGAGATAAAGTGTAATGACACTTTTCTCCGTACACCCTATATCTCTACTAGCCTTCCTTCATCGTCTACACAGAGAACCCTTTTTGCGAAACAATCTACCAAAGCCCGATGAGATTCTAACCAATCCATTCCAATGATTAGGTCGTATGCCCCTAGAGTAGTGACGTATACCTTCAACCTGGTAGTACACACTCCTAGGTATACTATACAATTATCAACACTAGGTCCTACCACTTGTTTTTCCCCCAAAGCCATCTCGACTTGTTTAAAGTCATCATGCTTGTAGGCTACCAACCCACTCTTTTCTAATGCAGATGGTGAAATGAAACTATCTGTCGCACCAGAATCAAATAAAATCTTAACATTGATATGATTTAGTGTACCTAATGACTCCACCACCATGGATTGATGTTCATCCTGGCGATTATTAATCGCTACGTAAATATGGTGGCTACTACTTTCTCTTCCCATCGGGGCCTTTCCTTCTCTATGCACAAACCCTGATTGTAACTCTGGGCAGTCACGCTGGTAATGGGGTCCTCCGCACCCCCAACAGGTAACATGAGATTGAACCTGCACATTGTTATGTGATTGTCTCTTAAATGAGTTCCTTCCCCTAGAACCCCTACCCCTACTAGTTGTTCCCTGAGATGGTCGTGGACCTGTCTGCATCGTTGGTGATGAACGAGATGCTGCACTCGCTGCCATTGAAATCCCTGTGGTTACGTTCCTTGGTGCGACTCTATTACCATATGGAGGTGGCCTTGAGCCCCCTCCCTTGGTAAATGTCCTAAGGGCCTTCCCCACGAATGCGGGATGATGAAGAAAGGTCGGTCTCGTACCCTCGGTTAGGTTCATTTGTTCCTCTGCATAACACGCATTTTCCACAGCTTCTGCTACCAAAGACAGTTTCCACATCCACACCATAGCTCTTATATTAGGGTTCAATCCATAGATAAATCACTTTGCCTGCCATTGGTCATTATCCATATACGAAACATATTTGACCAATTCCATAAGTCTGATCTCATATTCTTCTATAGTTATGTTTCCCTGTACTAAGGCATGAAATGCCCCTACCTGTTGTTCCTCATAATAAGCTGGCAGATATTTCCTTCGGAACCTCTCCTCGAAAAGTTCCCAAGATATTATGTCTAGGGTAAGATGCAGTTGTCTTTCCAGGTTTCCCAAGTAGTTCAAGGCACTGTCTCTTAACTGAAAATTTTCTATCTTTGCCTTTGAGTTGGATGCATAGTCCCTTAAGGCAAAACACCTTGTCATGCCTTCGAACCATGATTTCGCGCGTTCACTGGCACGACCCCCGAAAAACTCCAGAAGTTCGATCTTCTGCAATTCTCGAGTGATGGATTTAGGCGAAGGTCATCCCCCTAAATCCCTTGATTCTTCTGGATTACCCGTTCTAGATGGTGTGGGTTACACTTTGATTCCTGTCGGTTGTCACCCTTTTAAAGTCTCATTTATGGCCTCCAACAAGCACAGTATGAGAGCTAGTTCCAACAATGGTGGTGGCATCGCTGGCGGTGTCGGAAGTGCCTGCGAAAATGCTCCTCTTCCTCGACTCCCTCAAGTCCCAACCATCCTGTATGATTTAACTTGCATCAACCAAAGTTGTCAGGGTGAGTTCAAGGACGTTTCAAATTTTTGCTACTTAAACTAGAAACAGGGTTAGGCGCAAGTCTTTCTTTACTTGTCTATAAATAGATGTTACTTTCTTTAGGGGATTGGTTGGGTTAGGATTAAGCATCTAAGCTTGATTTCTTCGTCTAAGAAAACTATTGACTCCCTTCCCTGGTAGCTATGCTAGCCTTGCGCCATACTCGCCAATTCCTCTAGCTTACTTTCCTAGTGTGTATGTTGCCTCCTTCTCACTTGTCCTAGTCAAAGTCCTTTAAAATTTGCGCTTACAACTAATTATCCTTCGATGCTTGACTCATGAGATTTCCTTGGCGTGTTGTACATATGCATTGAATTGTGTGTCTTGGTGGCTGTAGGTGTGAGTCTTTAAGGATCGTAGAGTGGCTTTCGGCATTGGAACTTAGCGCTTGTGCATTGTGGTTATGTATTGCTTCCTGACTTGTGGTCGTATGATGTAGTGAGCTTGAGGCGATGCATTGAAGCTTAGTGTTTGACTTTGACTATTGGAATGGAATGGATGGACTTGGCGCTTAGCTCGATGAGTTGTGTGTACAGTCTTGTGAGTTTGGCGCTTGGATAACTGAAGATTATTCTTCAGGATAGTACTTTGTTATTATTGATAATTAAACTATTTATATGTGGATTTATTTGTAAAAGTGATATGTGTGGTGTGTTGGTGTTTGGTCATTTCTTAAGGCTTGGGCTTGGTGGGTGGTCGTGGGTTCAAAACTCATACACTCCAAAACATTTATATATTTTTTTGTTTTTTTTGTTTTTATTTTATTTATTATTATTATTATTTTATTTATAATAAATCAATCAATAAATAAAAATATAACTAATTAACAAATTATATTTATAATTAATTTACAATGATCAATAATATAAAAGAAAATAATAAAAAAAATAATTTAAAAAAACAACAATTTTTATAACCAAGTGTGGGCACGCATGAAGCCCACGTGCCGCCCTCGTTTCCTCCAAAACCCTACACCTAGCTCTCCAAACCCTAAACGCATCTTGAGCATTATTAAGGTCAGACTCTTTTAGTTCATTTTTTTTTTTTTTCATCCTCTCATCAAAGGGAAGGCGTAGGCTGCATGGGCTACGCCGTCAGGCTTTGGTGCTTGGTCTCAATGGATTTGTTGATCCCTCCTTCACTCATTTTTTTTTGAAGCTGGGCTTGTGTGTAATACATTGTGCCTAGTGTAATACGTCGTACCTGGACGCACAATGACAGAGAACCTTCTTTTGTGGTTGACCTGGCCTGGCCTGGGTGCTGGTTTGTGTATTTGCATGGCTTGGCCATCAATAATGTGGTATCACACTTAGGTTTCGTGTTTGAGCGTTGGGTTTTGTGTTGTGTAAACTGTGTTGAAGATTGGTATCAACCTTGGCGCTCAGTGTTGTGCTTTGTGTTGGTTTATTTCTTGACTACGTGTTGTGTTTTGTGTTGGTTTGTTTGTTGATGCGTTGAGCACATTATGGACCTCTCGTTGCTGGCTTGGTTTGACGCTTGTGCATTGGATTCGTGTTGTGTATTGTGACTGCGTGATAAATGAGGAGGATTGGCCAACAAAGCGTGTATTAAGAATTCAATGCAGAACAAGGTCCCATTGAATAAAACACCTCCAAGGCAGGAGCGAAGTGACCCATATGCATACACTAATGTTGCCATACAATTGATTTCAGTTGCCTCCATAGGTCGAGAGCTCAACAATTATGGATAGCATTTATGTTTTATTATCACTCACAGTACCTTATAGGCCTATGCCTACTTGGGTTACGCACAAAGGAGGCTCGAGTTGGTAGTGGAGAAATGAATCACTTAAAACTCAGGCAAGGGTTGGGGTTGCGTTGTCGGTGAGTAGTTGGCAGTGGGAAGCCCTGTCACTGCACAGGATGACAACTAGAATTTGCTGGAAAACAAGTCGAAGATGACATTTGGCAATGATCTAAGATGCCCGGCCAATTGGTTTCTTATGGTGTTGGGCACTGGCTTGTAGACCTGTAGTGCACTCATTACGCCCCTATTGGGATTTCTTCTCGGCACTCTGTCTCGATATTTGGATAGGATTTTGGCTGGTGAGATGATCTGGGGTATTTTTTTTTTGTTTTGGTTTATCATATGAAATATGTTAATGATTCTATTACCTTACGGCATTTGAATATTTTCGCACTTTAATTCGAACCTAGTACTTAATTTCAATATGCTGGAGAATTTTTATAAAAAAAATTGGGAAGATGTGGGTTACTGTAAAGTGGCCCTGACTGTAATGTTTGGTTCCGTACTTTTCACAGTAGTTTTATTTCTGGGAAGAAAATGTTTCCTATAATATTTACTTACAGGGCATATATAAAAACATAGCATTCAGTTTTTCTTCCAATTGTCATTGGTTCAATTCTCATGGACTTGTTACCGCCTGACCCATTGGGGCCTTAGCCTTGGTGGCCGGTGAATGCATCGATTCACTTTTTTGAAATTTTTGAAACAAAGGTCGGGTTATGGTGGATTAAGACTTGTAATGTCTATCAGTCCTCGTTGCAGTGTTTGAACAATGTAAGTCTATGATCTTAGAGTATACAATATTAGGTTACGGAAGGTCCCGGTTAGGTCTTTTCGTTAAAGATTCATATACAAGTAGAAGTGGTTTTGAGTTGTCTACTTCAATAAAACTATATGTTGGGAACAGTTTCCGTCGTGTAGGGTTATTGTTGGCTACGATGATCTAGAGACCATGCCATTTACTATCTTGTTCCGTCCCATGTAGAGACTACTTCATGTATATATTTTTGTTTGTTTATTAGAAATTACTTCGAAAAACACTCTATGTATTGGTGCCGCGCTGTATATCAAAAAATTCCATCAGCTTAGGGATCCAGTCTGAGGGGTATCTATTTTTAAATATTTCCCCTGGACCTACACCTGGCCTCGCCTGTTTTTTACATGACTTTCAGGTGGGGCATAGTACATATTAGTGTTGTCAAAATTGGACTTGTTAAGGGTGCAGATCAACAAAATTGGACTTGTGACTATGTAGATATTACAGGGTTCGTGCAGTGCACGGATGAATTTTTGAGCCTAGAGACTATATTTGTGGAGCTAGCCACATGTAATAACCTCCCGTATGTGGACTGCATAGTAAACCATCTCGAGTAGCTTCATCTTGTAGCTGATTGTAGTTTTTCAAATAGCTATTAGGGGTAGATACTGATTTTGTGATTCTTTGTATTTTAAAAGGGGAGAAAATAGTTCACCCAGTAGATGGCACGTTTAATCTTGTAACATTCCTTTTATTTTATATTAAAATTTATTTTCATGGATTGGGTTTTAAAATCATTATTTAGAAATGGCTCTAGCTAAAATTCTTTATTTATATAGATGTTTAATAATCGCTTTTCATCTCCATACAATTAAAATTATGAAAAGTACACTTCTAATCATTTTGTGCAGCTATAGTCTACATGGTTTCAAAGTGTAGATCAACATAATGAAGGAAAAATAACATTAGAGGTAACACAACACAATTCTTTGTTTGTTTAATTGAAGCTAGCGTTAAAATTCACTTAATACTTCCACTTTGTAGAATATTACGGGCATATTTTTTATATATAGATCTGTGTAACTAACAAAGGAAATGTATTTTTGGCTTGCAGAATAGGTGGGACTGGAGATGGAGCTTGGATTTTCATCTAATTAAGGGTTTGAGGGTTTCACCATAACTAGACAGAAGTGTTTAAATTCTGGGTGGGGTTTGTTTCAATTTTTGGGTGGGTAGGTAGGCCCTTGGCTCCAAATTTTGAACTAGGGCTCTGATACCATGTGTAGGGAACATACTTAATTAAATCCAAATTTCGTACAATTAAAAAAAAAAATTCCTTTGTCATACATAAATAATTCATTCACCATCATATAAGCATAAATATTCAGCAGAAATTAAAATTTATCCATAGCATGAAAATAACTCAACAATTCATAAATAAAATACCTGCTTCTGATGCTAATTCCCGTCAATATGGTTGTCCTTTCCCTATTGCCTTGTCCAGCCTGATGCACTGACCAAACTCTGCCCAAACCGACTAACCACGCAGCCAGCTAGGAGAAGCCTATCTGTCTCCCTAGCTCCAGGATACCGAAAGGAATCCTGGCCCCTGTGCCCAAAACCCCTAGCAACCTGGTGCCCCCTGCAATGATTCACCCAAAAAATGGAGAACCCAACCACAAAACTAGAAAATCCCAAACCAGAACTACAGTCTCTCCTCTCCCATAATTCTTCCTTCCCCCTCTTCTCCCGTCATATCTTCCCCTTCACCGGCTCTCCTTCCGCTCATTAATTTCCTTATCCCCTCCTTTATTACCTTCTCCCCTTCTTTATTATCTTATCACCTTATTTATTATCTTATCCCCTCAATTTAATGTTTCTCTCCCCCCCTTCATACGTAAGTCTTTAATAAATTGAATTATTAACCCCTTTAATTCTTTACTCAAATAATGAATGAGTCAATTAATTAATTAATTAATCATTGACAGATATGAACAAGTAATTAATAAATAATTAATTATTTAATATTATTAAGAAATAATTATTGTTTAACTAACATATTAGGATAGTCAAATTATCAAATTAATTATAATTAATAATCCCTATGCATCTATTTAACCAGGGTTGTTACGATTACTACAACTTTTGTTGATATGATTTTATTATAAGGTTACTAATTGAGTTGACTTGTATTCGCGCAGGTAATCATGGTTAGAGGATGTTGCGGAGGCAGACGATGGGGTGTTAGGGGAGGAGGCGTGATGCCTCCAGTAGCATCCACACCCGAGGGATCTAACCCCCAGGGAGACAAGCAGGTTGTCAGACAAGAGAAGATAGCAGCTGGTGATGTGGTCGGGATGATGAGATATTTTTAGCACATGTCTGAGGCACTGATCAACCATTTGGACAGAGATGATTCCAGGGCATCAGCGCCCCCTGAGATTCTGTCGCGCCCTCCAGTCGGTACTGGTAGAATTCACTGTGAACTTGAGAAGGTCAAATTTCCTGAGTTCTTTGGTGCCCCGGACGGCGCAGCCGCCGAGGCATGGTTGGATAATATGGTGATGTTCTTTGTACTTCGTGATTATACCTCCAACATGAAGGTCCGCATGGAGGTCTTCCAAGTGAAAGGAAGCGCTCTTCTATGGTGGAAGATGCTTTTACTGCAACTGAACATGGTCATCGAAGACGTGTCATGGGAACTGTTCGAGGAACGGTTCCGAGAGAGATACCTTTCAGAGGAATTCATTGAGTGCCATCTCAATGAGTTCAACACCTTATGACAGGGTGGTCGTACGGTGCCCGAGTACAAGGCTCATTTCATGGATCTGCTTCGATATGCTCTGCACCTTAACACTAAGAAACTTAAGGTCAACAAGTTTGTGTTCGGCCTTAATGGAAGCGTACATGTAAAGGTTAGGATTTTGATGCCTCAAACCTTGCATGATGTCATCCAGAAGGCGCTCATAGTAGAGGAGCTTATGAGCGGGGGTCAGACCAGGACTCCAACGAGACCAGTAGGGCAGGTGTCTTCTGGAGCACAACATCATCAGAGACCAACCAGACATATGTCGGGATATCGTGGCTTCCATAGGGGATCCTCTTTCAGTACCCCTCGATGACCAACACCTCAGCAGTGGACACCTTATCGAGGACCATATCATCAACAAAAACATCGACCACAACAACAACAGTTTAGTCTTGTTCAGTAGAACAGACTAGGATTCCAGGCTGATGGGTTTCCACCTTCTACTTCGAGTACTAGGACTACTGGGACGAAGAAGGGGTGTTGGACCTATGGAGAGCCACACTACCAGTGCGAGTGCCTGGTGGAGAGGAATAGAGCATTCGTATCAGTTGGACCCATGTCCATGGGAGATATGGGCAAGACCCATTAGATTCATGTAGCGGTGAATAACTGCCAGGCAGAGCATCAGTCGACTATGCTCGAGACGACAGGTACTGTCGCTGACCAGACCCTTATTATTTTCATAGATCTCGGTGCTACCAAGAGTTTCATTTATAGTGTAGCACTAAAAAGGATTAAGGTAAAGGCAGTTGAACAAGACAAGTTTAGCTTCATAGAGATAGCTTCCAGATCCAAACAGAAGATTGGAGGAAATTTTATGGGCTGTACCTTTAACCTGGGAGAGTTTGTCACGAGGCCCACCCTGTACATCATGATCTTATGATCTTATGACATCGTGATTGGTATGGACTGGTTGGAATCGCATGAGGTGATACTCAACTGTAAGATGAAACGATTGATATTAGTCGATGATGAGGGACATAGACATGTGATTGTAGGTTGGAACCAAGGAGTCTCCCTGAGGTTCATCTCTTCCTTGCAACTTCGGAAGAGCATGCGCAAGGGCTGCAAGATTTATACAATCCTTGCGTTAAATGAGAAGGGAGTAGTAGAAGGTCTATAACACCTTCTGGTGGTGAGAGAGTTTGTGAAAGTATTTCCAAAGGAGTTACCTGGGATGTCGCTGGAGAGGGAATTGGATTTTACTATAGACCTAAAACCAGGAACTTAAATGATAGTGGTAATTCCTTATCGGATGTCGACCCCAAAATTACAAGAGTTAAGAATGAAAGTGAAGGAATTATTGGACTTGGGATTGATATGTCCTAGTGTGTCACCATGGGGTGCACCTGTTATTTTCATACGAAAAAAGAATGGGTTTTGGAGGCTCTGCATTGACTATCGTCAATTGAACAAGGCCACGATCAAGAATCAATATCCGTCGTCGAGGATTGATGATCTGTTCGATAAAATGAAGGACGCAACGGTGTTCTCAAAGATTGATTTGCAATCAGGGTATCACCAGTTATGGATTAAGGAATATGATGTACCTAAGACATCCTTTAATATGAGGTTTGGACATTATGAGTTTACTTTTTTACTGTTTGGACTGACAAACACCTCAGGGGTATTTATGAGTTTGATGAATGGGGTGTTCCGCTAGTACTTGGACAAGTTCGTCCAAGTATTCATTGATGATATTTTTATTAACTCTTGGATGATGGAGGAGCATCATGAGCACTTGCACTTGGTACTACAGTGTATGTGAGAGAACAAATTGTATGGGAATTTATCCTAATTCTCATTTTATCAATCGAAGATCCACTACTTAGGGCACGTCATCTCCGGTGAAGGTATCGTTGTGGATCCAGCAAAGATTGAGGCCATTATGGAATGTCCTACACCGACGAATGTCCCAGAAGTGCGTAGCTTCATGGGTTTAGCAGGATACTATCGATGGTTCATCGAGGGGTTTTCAAAGATAGAAAATCTGATCACGGAGTTGCAGAAGAAAAACCAGAAGTTTGTTTGGACCGAGAAATGCGCGGAAGCATTTTGGAGGCTCAAGTCATTGTTGACAACAACACTGATACTAAAGGTCTCTGACATGGACATGAACTTCTTGGTATGCACTGATGCATCCAAGGAAGGCTTAGGCGGAGTCTTGATGCAATACAGACAAGTAATCGCTTACATTTCGAGGAAACTCAGAAGGCATGAGGAGAACTACGTGATGAACGATTTGGAGTTGTTATCCATCGTATATGCCTTGAAGGTTTGGAGATACTACCTTGTTGGATGAAAATTTGAACTAAAGACTGACCACTATGGACTACAACACATCTTTATGCAAAGCAACCTAAACGCGCGACAATGACGTTGGTCGGAATTTCTTAGTGAGTACAACTTCGAGATTACTTACATAAAAGGAACAGTGAACTGAGTGGAAGACACATTGAGTCAGAGACCGTGCATCTTTTTGGTGCTGCCTCTTCATATGAATCTATGTGAAAATATTCTAACCTTACAGTGCGACGATGACTGGTACAAAGAGGTTGAGTGTTTTATTGGACAAAACAAAATGATGGTACCACAATTTGAAGGATTTTCATTTGATAGCAATGGTTTATTGAGGTTTAAAAATCATATCTACATACCGCTGAACCACGAGTTGAGGATGTTGATCCTAAGTGAGGCTCATAGAGTAGTTTACATGGCTCACTCGGGAGTCACGAAGATGAGGGAAAACCTTAAACCCTTATTCTTCTGGAAGGGAATGAAGGCAGACATTGTCAACTATGTGGCCAGATGTTTAGAATGTCAGCAGGTAAAGGCTGAACATAGACACCCAGGGGGATTACTACAACCACACGCTATTCCAAAATCGAAATGGGAGGTTATTTCGATGGATTTTATTGTTGGATTTCCATTGATGGCAAGGAGACATGACTTGATTTTCGTATTAGTAGACACTCTGACGAAGAGTGCTCACTTTATTCCTATGCATACGACGTATCAGGCACCTGACATAGCCATAGTTTTCATCAGTGAGATTGTGAGGCTGCATGGAATGCCTAAGAGGATTATATCCAATCGAGGATCGGTGTTTACTGGATGATTCTGGATGACTTTACAAGAAGCCTTGTGAACCCAAATTAAATTTAGCACTACATATCACTCAGAGATTGATGGGTATACCAAACGAACCAACCAAACCTTAGACATGTTGCACATGTATGTGATGGACCAAAAAAATCATTGGGAAGAATTTGTGCCACTAGTGGAGTTCACTTACAACAACAGTTACCAGAGCACCATTAAAATGGAGCCTTTCGAGTTTCCTTACGAGCGACTATGTCGGATGCCTTTGAGTTGGGATCATCTTGAGGATAGGGTCCTAGTAGGACCAGAAGTGATCCAAGAAATGGAAGAGCAAATGAAAACAATATTACAAACGATTAAAAAAATGCAGGATCGACATAAGAGTTATGCCAATGCGCACCGTGTCGACCATAGTTACGAGGTCAACGATCGAGTCTTCTTGCAGGTTAAACTGCATAAAAGTTCGATCAAGTTTGGGAAGGGAGATAAACTCTCTCCTAGGTTTTTGGGACCTTTCAAGACTGTGGAGAGAAAGGGGACCATGGGCCTATCAGCTAGCCTTGCCTGATTCTTTGAGGTTCATGCACTATGTTTTTCATGTATCTATTTTGAGACATTATATTAGTGATCCTACGCATGTTATTGACATGAGTTCCTTGCATGTATCGGATGAGGGGGCACTCACAGATGAGCTAATTTTCATCTTGGAACATCGTGTTTGATAGCTACGATGTTGAACGATAGAGCAGGTCAAGGTCTAGTGGGACAATTATAGTCTGCACTCGGTGACCTGGGAGGATGCATATGATATGCGCCACCAGTTTCCATCTTTTTTTCATAGATAGAGATATGATACTGTGATACACTTTATTTTGGCATATATACTATGAAACTTCGAGACGAAGTTTGGACCAAGAGGGGGTGTATGTAACATCCCTCTCTTGCACACTGAGGGAACTTATTCTTTGAGGACACTTTCTCGCAAGTGATCCACATTATTATGCTATTAAAACTTTTGATTTTGATTATGAGGCATTATGGGATGATGACATGTTGTTTTACCACCTCGACATAGACAGGTGCTATTGACTCGGTTTTACTGAGTGTGCAAGATTTTGGACCTCGAGGATGTAGAGGCATCAATGGAACCCCTTGGACTCCGGATCGAGTCAGAGAGTGTACCATTGGGGTTTGATTGTTTTATTGTGATATTAGTGCCTCTAATTAGATGATATGATATGGATATGTTATGACATGATTTGTTGATGATGCAGGATGACGATAGCTTGCCGACTAGACTCACATGTGGAGTAAAGGGGTCACATATGACTACCAGAGATGTTGAGGGAGAGGTGTGGACAATATCCCTACCACAACCTACTAGCACTCATGTCGTGGCTCAAACTATAGGTTAACATTTACCTAGTTCGAGAGGACCCATGATGTCGTGGGGGCCTTATTCCTTAGAGGCCCTTAGTCTCCCACAAGTTCACCTGGCAGAGTATTGACTCCAGGGGTTATTGATGTCTACCAAGTTAGTCAAGAGGCGAGTGGCACCCTTTGAGAACGTGGCGCGTCCTGAAGGGCACGTTGCACGACAAAAATGGAGAGAGGTGAGTGGCACCGTTGGAGCACGTAGCGCGTCCTGAAGGGTACGTCGTGCAAGGAAAACATATTAAGGCGAGTGGCACCCTTGGATCACCTAGTGTGTCCTGAAGGGCACGTCGCATTTTTGATGATAGAGAAATGAAACTAGATGGATTTAGGATGAATAACATGTTAAGAAGTTTTAAAACAAATTCCCTAATTAAATGTCACTCAGTACCAAAATTAAAGGTCTACGTCTAAATCATGCTAGTGGTAAAATTTTATCCTTTTTATTAAAAAAAAAAATGATATATATATATATATAATTAAAAACAAAATACATAAAGAGTATGATCTTCGTTAAATCTTGTAACACAGAGGCAGTAAGAAATTTAATTTATTCAAAAAGAAATAAAAGGAAGAAAAATATGTTGGAATAAAATTTAAAAAAAAAGGAATTAATTGTTTTATCTTTTTGATAATTTAAATATACTAATTAAATGAGAAAATGGAAAAAGGGTTAATTTCCACACCTGCCTTTTTGATTTCTAATTAAAAAGGGGAAATATAGAAAATATAAAATATTAGGAAACTAGGAAAAGAGGTAAACATAAAAATGGGAAAAGGGAACATAAGGGAAAAAGCGGAAAGTCAAACTTAGTAAAGTATATACCATTTAAGAGCTTTCTAATTTAAACTGAACTAGCAATTTAATGGTGGGGAAAGTCATTTAAACTTGTAAGAGAATTTGGGGACACCTATGAGTGATTCTAGGAGTAACTCTAGGTGGGTGAGGGAAATAAAGATAATTAATTAATTAAAGAAACTAATTTATGGAGGAATGAAGGGGATGGGTGACACTTGTACAGGGAGGAATTTTTAGGAATTAAATTTTTAAAACTTAACTAAACAATATTTTTGGAAAGTAAGGAACCACAAAAATCTATATAATGAAGGGAGGAGATGGAGGTTGGATATCTTCTGTTTGTGTAACGTTACGCTATAGAAATATCTACTTGACTGACTTAACTTGTGGGAGTTGGGTTACCCAGCTTGTGGAGGAGTGGTAGCTCAGCCTTGCGATGTGAGATGGGAGCTAGTCAATGTTGGAAAATGTTTAATAGGTAGTGTATGCTTGTCATTGATGGCAAGTACAACAGTGAAGATGGCATGGGTATAGGACGAATGTAACAGACCAGCATCAAAAATAGTTTGGGAAGACGCTGCAGAGCAATCTCGAGAAGATCAGAAGAGATAGTGCAGAGGATGGTTGGCATGCTTTATAGGCAGTATGCGCTTGTCATTGATGGCAGGATCAGAGTGTGCATCGATGGAAAAATAGGAACAACGTAAGCTCAGGAGGAATTAGCGCAGAGTCGAATGCAGTGGGTAGGTGTGCACCAGGGATGAGGTTAACTCATGGCTAAAGCTCAAGGGAGATAGCTTACTTAGGATCACAGGCGGATCAAAGGTCGAGGCCTTTGACACTTAGAAATTATTCCAAGTAAGGAGGATGTGTAAGCTTGGAGGAGAAGTGTCAGTAATCGTTGGATCCCATCCCGAATTCCTGATGACCATCAGATATCAATGTAGACAAGAGGAGCGCGCAGATATGGAGGATAGATCTCGGGTGTTAGATGCAAGCACAAGGTCTGACCACCATTGGTTTGAGGATAACCTGCATGTTCTTTAAAGTGCAAGGAGTAGAGGACTCACAAAATCCCAAAAGAAGGAGGACATTCCGTCTTCAGGCAGGACACATGGGTATAGCTCTTTAGTTCACTGACTAGAGAGTCAAAGGAACGATGTTCCCTAACCTCTCGAAATAGCGATATATGAAATCATGATTTAATCTCAACCATCAGATTGAGGTTGAATCTGGACCATTGATCCAAATCCATATCGGAGTTTCGTGAATCACGACATGGAGAGGGAAAAGAAACAATGCAACAAGAATTGAAAAATCATGATTTAATCGCAGCCATTGAATCAAGGTTTGATCTGGACCGTTGATCTCAGTCCATTTCGGAGTTTCACAGATCGAGTGTTAAAGACATCAAATAATATTACCCAATATCACGATATGAGAAATCACGACATAATTGCAACCATCAGATCCATATGTGATCTGGACAGTTGATACAACTTCTTTACGGAGTTTCGTGGATCGGGATTTGGAAGTGACGAGAACATTCAGCACAGGAATGTCGAAATCACAATATGCGAAATTGTGAAATGATCTGAACCATCAGATCAAGTGTTGATCGGGACCGTTGATCCCACACCATTTCGGGGTATCGGGGATAGTGACTTGGAGCATCGAGATGCCTCATCTCCAGACTTACCAAATGCGAAATCGCAAAAGCTCCTTATGCAGAAGGATGTGGTCACAACCCTTGGTCACATTAGCGAGAGATGGAGGAAAGAGCTAGAGAAACCAAGCTCCTTTTCGGGGATCGTGACTGGGGATGTTGAGACACATGGGCACACAAATGTTGAATTGCCAAAAGCCAAAATGCCGAAATGAATGCAAGATCCCATGGAATCAATCCAATAGTGCAGGTGAATTTGAACAAGATCGGAGGGCTACTGCAGCACGACATAGTATAACTTCTAGAAACCACTGATGGTTTTAGTCAGAGGACTAAAAGACACATGGGGATGATTGGCAAAGAAGGTGAAGAGCCTCTGTGAATCTTCAAGAGGGATGAAGATGTTCATGAAGGCGATTGACAGCTGGATGGGCATTGAGGCCTGTAACTGAAACAGAGAAGGTGAGATCGACTATCACAGAGAAGACGAAGAGTCTCAAACTGCTAGAGAGGCTGATGAATCTCAATACAACATACAGTGATATTGAACGATTGAAAATGACCAGAGAAGCTGAGGAGTCACGATGATGATCAGACAGAGCACTCAAGTTGTGGAGGAATTTGGCATGGAGTGAGCATGTAGAGGCATTGCGAAGATTGCATGCACAAGGACAACAAAGACTATAAGAATGCAAAATAAAGAAGAGAGAGGGGTGTCACTGTGCAGGAGGATTCAAGTGTGAGCAAGGAGGCAGAGTGCAGGAGTAGAAATGCACAGTAGAGGAAGGTTGCATTGACGGGATATGGTGCAGAGAGTATAAAAGGCATAAGAACAGAAAGTGCAAGGGGCGTGCAGAAGACACTGATGCAGACAGGGCAGAGTAGCGTAACAGAACAACAATCGGGCTAGTAAGCCATTGAATAATGTTATATCACTATAATAAGTTTCAGTAACAAAGAATTTATTATTCAGGGTGGTTGGGAGGTGCTAGGGAGGACTGGTGTCCTCAAAGGTTCAAGTGGGTGCTTGAACACAGGGAGTTGGTGCTTCCTTCTAGTTGGTGCTAGAGAAACCA
>ML777832.1:1050315-1071985 GCA_009831015.1 Picea engelmannii
TTCCTCCTCCAGAATCATTCAAAAGAATCATCCTGCAAGTCAGATAATTGGAGAAAAAGAAAAAGGTGTACAAACCAGGAGAAAGCTAATCAAAACCACCGAACAATCTCATATAGCTCTCATATCCATGCTGGAACCCAAGATTTTTAATGAAGCCAACAAAGATGATCACTAGGTTAAAGCAATGAATGAAGAACTTGTTCAGATTGAGAAAAAAAATACATGGGAGATGGTTCAAAGACCCGAAGGTAAAAACGTCATTGACTCCAAATGGATCTTTAAGAATAAGTTGAATGAGCAAGGACAAGTTATCAGGAACAAAGAGAGGTTAGTTTGTAAAGGCTATGCTTAGATAGAAGGACTAGATTTTGATGAAACATTTGCACCCGTAGAAATATTAGAAGCTATCAGAATGTTTCTTGCCTATGCTTGTCATAAAAGGTTTAAAGTCTACCAAATGGATGTCAAGCCATCCTTTCTCAATGGAGATTTAAGTGAAGAAGTCTATATGGAACAACCAGAGATTTTCAAATTGTCTGATAACCCTGACTTAGTATGCAAGTTAAAGAAAGATTTATATGGTTTAAAACAAGCCCCTCGAGCCTGGTATCACAGATTGGATACGTATCTCAAAGACAAAGGGTTCAAGAGAGGAACAACTTACAACAATTTGTATATTAAGATAGAGGATAATGATTTTCTCATTGTATTGGTCTATGTAGATGACATCATCTTTGGATGTAATAAGGATTCACTGGTACAATGGTTTGCTTCTGCCATGGAGTCTGAATTTGAAATGTCTATGATAGGAGAACTGTCATTTTTCCTTGGTCTCCAAATTACTCAGAGGCCCGATGGGATGTTCATTTCTCAAGAAAAATATCTAAGAGAAATGTTGAAAAGGTTTCAAATGGAAGATTCTAAACCTGTGGGTACACCTATGGTAACTGGATGTGAACTAAGCAAGGATGATGATTCAACTGATGTTGATCAAAGCTCATACCGATCAATGATAGGAAGCCTGTTCTACATCACAACATCTTGCCCAGACATAATGCATGATGTAGGAATGGTAGGAAGATATCAGGCTGCACCTAAACAGAGTCATTTTCAAGTTGTCAAAAGGATATTCAGGTATTTAAAAGAATCAATGACTTATGGTTTGTGGTATCCCAGAAATCAAAGTCTTTAGTTGACTGCTTATTCAGATGCAGATTGGGCAAACTGTGTTGATGAGAGAAAAAGCACCAGTGGAGGAGCATTCTTCTTGGGTGACTCCTTAGTAGCCTGGATTAGTAAAAAGAAAGGTTCCATTTCTTTATCAACCACAGAGGTAGAGTACAATGTTGTTGCTACCTGTTGCACTCAGGTATTATGGATGATTCAGACACTTGTAGACTTAGAGGTAAAATACACTGCATCGATCCCAATTCATTGTGATAACACTAGTGCCATAAGCGTGTCTAAAAATCCTGTCTTCCACTCCAAGACCAAACATATTCCCATAAAATATCATTTTCTGAGAGAGCAAGTCACCAATCAGATTATTCAGGTCCATTACATTCCCACTACAGAACAAATTGCAGACATCTTTACTAAACCACTAGCCAAGGCACCGTTTGAATATCTCAGATAGAAGTTGGGTGTCATTTCGTCTCACACCTAAAAGAGTCCATATTGTTAGGGATAGCTTTGTATTGTTTGAATATCTAATACCTCCTAAAATTACTGCAATAGATCAGGGGGAGCATGTCTCTTCTTTGACATTGATGTCAAAGGGGGAGAAAATAATTTGGGTGCCTTAGTTGCCATCAATGTCAAAGGGGGAGATTGTTGGAAAATTTTTAACAGATAGTGTATGCATGTCATTGATGGAAAGTACAATAGTGAAGATGGCATGAGTATAGGAAGAATGTAACAGACGGGCATCAGAGGTAGTTTGGGAAGACGCTGCAGAGAAAGCTCGAGAAGATCAGAAGAGATAGTGCAGAGGATGGTTGGCATGATTTATAGGCAGTATGCGCTTTTCATTGATGGCAGGATGAGAGTGTCCATCGATGGAAAAACAGGAACAACGTAAGCTCAGGAGGTATTAGTGCAGAGTTGAATGCAGTGCGTAGGTGTGCACCAGGGATGAAGTTAACTCATGGCTAATGCTCAAGGGAGATAGCGTACTTAGGATCACAGGTGGATCAAAGGTTGAGGCCTTTGACACTTAGAAATTCTTCCAAGTAAGGAGGATGTGTAAGCTTGGAGGAGAAGCATCAGTAATCATTGGATCCCATCCCGAATTCCCGATGACCGTCAGATCTCAATGTAGACAAGAGGAGCACGCAGATATGGAGGATAGATCTGGGGCATTAGATCTGAGATCAGGGTCCGACCACCAATGGATCGAGGAGAACCTGCACGTTCTTTAAAGTGCAAGGAGTAGAGGGCTCACAAAATCCCAAAATAAGGAGGACCATCCATCTTCAGGCAGGACACGTGGGGATAGATCGTCAGTTTGTTGACTAGAGAGTCAAAGGAACGATGTTCCCTAACCTCTCGAAATCGTGATATCTGAAATCGCGATTTAATCTCAGCTGTCAGATTGAGGTTGAATCTGGACCGTTGATCCAAATCGATATCAAAGTTTCATGAATCACGACATGGAGAGGGAAAAGAAAAAATGCAACAAGAATTGTGAGATCGAGATTTAATCGTAGCCATTGAATCAAGGTCTGATCTGGACCGTTGATCTCAGTCCATTTCAGAGTTTCATGGATCGAGTGTTAAAGACATCAAAGAATATTACCCGATATCATGATATGCGAAATCGTGACGTAATTGCAACTGCCAGATCCATATGTGATATAGACCGTTGATACAACTTCTTTACAGAGTTTCGTGGATCGGTGTTTGGAAGTGACAAGAACATTCACCACAGGAATGTCAAAATTGTGATATGCGAAATCGCGAAATGATTTGAACCGATAGATCAAGTGTTGATCGGGATCGTTGATCCCACACCATTTTGGGGTATCGGGGATCGTGACTTGGAGAGTCAAGATGCCTCATCTCCAGACTCACGAAATTAAAAATCACGAAAGCGCCTTATGCATAAGGCTGTGGTCACAGCCCTTGGTCACATCAGCGAGAGATGGAGGAAGGAGCTAGAGAAACCAAGCTCCTTTTTGGGGATCCCAACTGGGGATGTTGAGACACATGGGCACACAAATGCCCAATTGTCGAAAGTTGAAATGCCAAAATGAATGCAAGATCCCATGGAATCAATCCAATGGTGTAGGGGAATTTGAAAAACATCGGAGGGCTACTGTAGCACGAAATAGTATAACTGCCAGAAACCACTAATGGTTTCAGCTAGAGGAATCAAAGACACTTGGGGATGATTGACAGAGAAGGTGAAGAGCCTCTGGCAATATTCAATAGGGATGAATATGCTCATGAAGGATATTGAAAACTGGATGGGCATTGAGGCCTGTAACTGAAACAGAGAAGGTGAGCTCGACTGTCACAAAGAAGACGAAGAGTCTCAAACTGCCAGAGAGGTTGAGGAATCTCAGTACAACATACAGTGATGTTGAACGATTGAAAACAACCAGAGAAATTGAAGAGTCACAATGATGATCAGACAGAGCACTCAAGTTGTGGAGGAATTTGGCGTGGAGTGAGCATGCAGAGGCATTGCGAAGATTGCATGCACAAAGACAACAGAGACTATAAGAATGCAAAAGAAAGAACAGAGAGGGGTGTCGCTGTGCAGGAGGATTCAAGTGTGAGCAAGGAGGCAGAGCGCAGGAGTAGAAATTCATAGTAGAGGAAGGTTGCATTGAAGGGATATGGTGCAAAGAGTATAAAAGGTAGAAGAATAGAAAGTGCAAGGGGCGTGCAGAAGAAACTGATGCAGACATGGTAGAGCAGCGTAACAAAACAACAATCGGGCTGGTAAGCCATTGAATAATGTTATATCACTGTAATAAGTTTTAGTAACAAATAATTTATTATTCAGAGTGGTTGGGAGGTTCTAGGGAGGACTGGTGTCCTCAAAGGTTCAAGTGGGTGCTTGAACATAGGGAGTTGGTGCTTCCTTCTAGTTGGTGCTAGAGAAACTAGGGAGTTGGTGCTTCCTTCTAGTTGGTGCTAGAGAAACCAGGGATTTGGTGCTTCCTTCGAGTTGGTGCTAGAGAAACCAGGGAGTCGGTGCTTCCTTCTAGTTGGTGATAGAGAAACCAGGGGGTTGGTGCTTCCTTCTAGTGGGTTCTAGAGAAAACAGAGAGTCGGTGCTCTCAGCAAGTTGCAGCTTGCAAAAACAGAGGTTGTAGCCTCACAATGAGTTGGTGCTCATATGTATGATAATGTAAAGAATGTAGATAATACTTATCATATAAAGAAAAGGAGTTTTTTACCCTGTATGGGTTTCCTTAGGAAGTATCTACCTCTGTCTTTCTCATATATGTGACTGATGTTGAATGTGCCTTTGTTCATTTCTCTGCATTATTGTGATCATCATTGAGTGCCTTGTAAAGATTTTAAAAGAAGCATAATTGTTTACGCATGGTAACAACTGATTCACCCCCCCTCTCAGTTGTCCAACAGTCGAAATCTATGGATAGTGAGTGTGTGGCCCCTTTACGGCTCAGAGGGCTAAGTGGGAAGAAGAGTACCCCTAGCATTGGCTGGGAGGTATCGGTGTAGTCTTGTCGGTCGGCATGCGGGAGTTGCAAGGAGCACGCGGGACATCCACTCCGAACAAGAAATGGTCTGCTTTCTTCGTTTTGTATGGTAAATTGTTTTAGAACTTATGCTTGAATCTACATTTTTACTTGGTTGAGTGAACTGATTGTCCAGATGGTTTTCTAAATTTTTTTTTTCCTAGCTCGATGAGAGACCGACTCCCATGGATTCATTTCCCCGTACGTCTTGACCACCTTGTTGCGTTGGTTATGACCTTCGTGGTTGTTTATCCTTAGTCCCTAGCTCACCAGTCCTCCCCTGAGTAGTCGGTCAGGAGCCTGATCTATGGTCGTCACCTTAGCATTAAAAGACCTATGGATCTCAACACCATGATTTTCTTTGCGAGGATGATGAGCGAAGGACAAACCTGTTAGTCGTCTACCCTTGATGTTTGTCCTTGGATGATTGTTGATTCTGACATCTGGAAACGACCTCTGTGTGTGGATTATCTTGTGTCCTGGTTGGTTTTCTCTATGCCTTGACTGATAGAACCCCTACAATCATTCCATGACCCTTCCCATTGGATCCTTGTGTTCTCTTACTGTTTTCTGCATTGTATTGGGATATTCTACAATGAAAAAAGAAATGAATTCATCTATGCATTTTACATTGGGTATTCTGGAAATGAAAAACAAAATGATTTATGGTCTGCATTTTTATTTTGGGTATTTTGGCAATGAGAAATGAAATGAATTCATCTCTGCATTTTACATTGGGTATTCTGGCAATGAAAAATGAAATGAATTCATCTCTGCATTTTATTTTGGGTATTCTGGCAATGAGAAATGAAATGAATTCATCGTTTCATTTTACATTGGGTATTTTGGAAATAGAAAACGAAATGAATTCATCTCTGCATTTTACATTGGGTATTCTGGCAATGAAAAACGAAATGATTTCTGGTCTGCATTTTTATTTTGTATTCTGGCGATGGAAAAGATGAATTATTCTTGTTTGCATTTCATTTTACCTTTGGGGCGATTTTTCCCTTGATGAAGACTCTGTTTTTCTTTAAAATTTTGCTTCCATTTGATTCATGTTAATGCCCACGTTTTTGCTTTTCAATTCATCAAATTTCCTCCTGTGAAAGACCAATATTTGGAAATTAAAAATGGATTGTGTTGCATGCTGAAATCACCCACGATTTTATCCATTTAAATCACAACTTTACTTGTCGGAATGACCACGTTTTTGATAATCAGAAGTTGATTGTTTTGCTGTAGAAATCATCCACGATTTTATCCATTTAAATCACAACTTTACTTTTCGGAATGACCACGTTTTTGATAATTAGAAATTGACTGTGTTGTCGTCTTAATTGACCACTACTTGTATTAATCATTGCTTGAGTTGTTGTTGAATGACCATGAGTTGGTCCTTCTGTAGTTTTGTTTGCCCCTTTTATCCTTCTTCACATTGAACACATACCCAACGTTCTCTCTTCCAAGCTTTAATTACCACAACAATGTTACTGGCCATGTCGATTATCATGTTAACTGAAATAATAAATGTTATTTTGTTTCCTTATTAATTACTAGAATAATTGTTGCAACAATGTTGATGGTTAGCAGCCTCCTTTTTTTGTTAAAGGCCATGTTAATTGCAATATGAAATGCTATATTTTTTCCTTATTAATTGCTTGAACAATTTCTACATCAGTGTTATTGGTCAGTAGATTTCGTCTATTGATTAAATTCCACAACGAGTTAAATAGTTAACAGTTATATAAATCACCTGGTTATTGCGCTATGAATGGTTATGTTAACAGTCATACAAATTGCCTTGTTAATATTATGTTAATTGTATGTTAACTAGAATGTTAAATTTCTTGTTATTGCTATATTACTTATTATGAAAACAATCATGTAAACTATATTGTTAATGTTATATTAGTTGTCATGTAACTGCTATGAAAATCACCTTGTTAAATTGCTACTGTTAATAGTTAGCAGTTCCCTGCTCTATGATAGTAGACTGCTAGCATTGTTAGTTCGATCAATATAGCTAGACTACATGTTGAGATTTAATTTATTATAAGTGCTAATGGTAGCGTTCCACTTTAAGAATGTTAATGTTGTTATTCAAGTTTATGGCTAGTTGGATGGGTATTCGGATTAATATAGAATTGTCCATTTAGGTTGTAATAAATATTAAAATTTGTATGGTGAGAAAATACTAGATTGCAAATTTTAGACTTGCTAATTTAGATATGTAATTGATGTTAGTTGGATTTACAGATATCTCCTAATTGGTAACTCAGACACGCTAAATTGAGTCGTAATTCACGTTAAGTTTGGTTGGTAACTTGTTGACTAATGGAATTTAGACTGGTTAATTGATCTGTAATTAACGCCAATTTAAATCATAGATATTGACCTTTTAGCCTTGATTAATGTTTGGGTTGTTGACAAAGTCATTTTTATTTTGTTCTTCCCATTGAGGGTGTTGTTGTTCATTTTAATTAATGTTTGTACTTGGTTTTGTAAACATTTAATGTGCTTGGTTGCTCACTGTAAGGGTTCTAGTTACTTGTGTAATTAATTTTGGGTGCGTGGGGTTGTTAGGATGATTTTCCTTAGCTTAGTAGGCTTAGTCTATTTGCGTTGGGCAGGATGTAGACACCTCCTTGTTCCTCAGAACAGTCACCAGCCTTGAGACCTTAAATGGTCAAAATCAATGGGAACCTGGTCTTGAGAATTTCTTATGTGTCGTGGAGGTACTAATCATTGTAGGATAGGATGGGTGGGTAGTCATTCTTATTCTTCGTCGATTGAATGTCGTACATTGCTTCCAGGTGCTTAATGTGATTTTATGTTAGTTCGTTATGTTTTTGTTGCGTGAGTTGCATGTGTTGTGTTCATCGTCATGTTGCGATGTTGAGTATAATGTCATTATTACCTTCCTACACACACAAAAAAAAAAATTAAGGGTACTTTTACCAGTTGTACATTGTAGGAGTCATACCGGATGGGGGATCTCACACTACTCAAATATAACAATGATTTTCTCTAGACATATATATTACAACTACCTTCTTCAACATTTGGTGTATCGAGGGAACCCAATGCTTCTGGATATTAGAGAAATCCTTTTCACCATATAACCTACTCACTAGCATGATGAAATCCCTCATGGGTTCTCATAAATTAGAGGTCTGCTACAAATTAGAAGGGAACTTCTAAATTATTTATTATGTCTTCTCGCATAATTTTGTCCCAACACCTACCCAAAATACTGAGTGAAGAAAAACTTTTTGTTTTCTTAGAGGTTGGGCTCCAACCCTAGATGTAAAAGTATTACATGTCAAGTTATCTTTTCAATGTTTATATTTAGCTATACTATAATATGAAGATCGTTGGCCTAACATTTCCTTCTCCCTTGATGGAGTGTAGGTACAACCAAATATGTATTTATCATACCTATCATCTATCTTGAGTGATGAAATTTCAAGAGGGACAAGGGAAAACATATCCAACACATGTTACAAGGAGAAATCAACTAGAGGTGAAAAGGTCAGAGGAAAGTTTGGTAGGCGCATGAAATTATTTCTTGCTGAAGGAGGATCATGCTCTTATGATGATGAGAGCATAGGTGACATCGAGGTTCCCTTGAGGTACAAACACCTACTGAAACAATGGGTACCCAAGGAACTACCAGAGTTGGACACCAACTTTTGTGTTAATGATAGGATGTATCGCATTTCTCTATCATCTATCCATGGCCTTGGTTTATTATCCATGAATGACATAAAGGTAAAATATGGCAGATTAGTTGAATTGTTTGAGTATGTTGGACCATGTTACACTTATGGAGTATGGTTGAGGTTGGTCCAATATATGCTTAGTATGCGGAGATACACACTCGTCGCAAATTATATACAACTAAAGGAAAATAATAAAAATAAAGGAGCGACTATGTATATTAATGGAACGCCAAAGGCATCGGGGAATATTACAGGTATTATAAATAATACAAGGCCTGGGATAACAAGAAAGGAACCCAATTTCATTTTTGAGTAGCATGAAGGTAATAAGATATTTGTATGTGCGGTGAAGACAATAATGGCATGTGAAGAGTTGTTGGTTGAATACAATATGAATCGAGTCGACCCAAGAACATCTTATTTTTCTACGGTACAAAACCCATTATACCCAAACTTAAAAAGGGATTACTTAATTTGTGAATGTTTCATTTGTGATGAAATTTTATTTTATTTCAAAATGTTCCATTTGCTAATTTTTGCTCGATGTTTCATTTCCAAATATTTTCTAATTTGAATGTGTGAATGTTTCATTTGATAATATTTGCCAAAATTCCATTATTTCATATATTTTTTTTTCAATATTTATTTCACATACTAACATTCTTCTTGAAATTCTGTTAGAGTGGTGATCGAGGAAAAGGCCCCATTCCTAGCACCACATCGATTGAAAATGATGACTATATAAGAGATGAAGAGACATTTTATTCTAGAGACCCGTTGCAGACAATAGAATTGTCCCTAAGAAAGGCCAACAGGGAATTCTGGGATTTGGTCGCTATTGGGATGGAAACTACTGAGGATTTCCAAATGATAGTTGAATTATGCATTAAGATAGCAAATTATGGGGTAAGTAATGTCATCTAACAATATCAATTTTTGGTTTTAAATTTTGTAATTTGATATATGAAATTAACACATATTCTCATTGTATTATTTTTTGAGATCAATGAGAGGGGAAGGGGAAGGTCCTGCTAGCAATAGCAGGACTACAATAGTGAACCTGCATGGCCACATAGCCACCAGTTTATTTTCCAACCCAAGTGTGCCGCCTAAGACCGATTCTATACCGTTTAGGGGTGATTTCCTGCCCCCACATCACAGGCGAGATCGTAAAGGTGGTGTACATGATCATGGAACTGATCAATCTTTTGTTGATTGTTACCCTGGTGCTACATGTACCCAAATCATAGGAACAACAATGGTATCATTTTTGGTCAACCAGGACATGGTTCCTCTAAAAATAGTACAGGTACTAGGTATTTAATATATGTATTTATCGAGATTCCTATTATATAATTGTTTAAACAATCACATATCAGTGAGATTTAAATTACTAGTGATGACAATGTTATACAGGAAACAATGTGATCTACAATAATTTGCATGACTTTGCATTAGAAATTTTTGGGCTGACCATTCGACTACGATGGAATCGACAAAATTCCAAACTGGAAAGCCTTCTCATCTCCATACTGGTTGGCAAGTTTGGTGACTTGTTCAATAAGACGGAAGTCCTAAAAAGGACCGGCAAGCATTTGAAACATGTTAGAGAGGCGTATAGGAATAAATTAGTACATGACCCCAAGTGCGAACACCCTTTGGTTGTCCCCGAGAGGGAGTGGAAAGAAATTATTCTCGATGCAAGAGAATTAGAGATGAAAGCACAAGGGAATAAACCACCTAGCCCTGGAAGGTAAGAGAAGTTTTCAATTTACTATGATAGTCTTTTGTTTACTTTACAAGGAAAACAATCAATATCTAGCATATTTCAAAATATTGCA
This sequence comes from Picea engelmannii, assembly GCA_009831015.1. Classification (NCBI taxonomy): domain Eukaryota; kingdom Viridiplantae; phylum Streptophyta; class Pinopsida; order Pinales; family Pinaceae; genus Picea; species Picea engelmannii. The sequence continues at coordinate 1,060,597 of ML777832.1, forward strand.
TAGACTCCAAGACACTTCCAAGGAAACAAAGGCAAGACAAGGAAAACACAACCAACATAAACTGGGACAAGGTGGTTACAAGAGATTGAAGGCATGGGTTGTAAGTGCCTAAACATTTTACTTTTTTTTTATCATCATCACAAAATATGTAATTCATTGCAGCTAGTGACTAATGATTTTGATATTGCTCAATGCAGGGGGATTTGTTCAACAACCAAGCCACAGAGAAGATCTAAAGGTCGGGTTCAAGTAGGATTTTGATGGCGTCGTGGCATGAAGAAGAAGCTTGGGGAAATCGCCATGTGTCTCTCTGGAGGACATGGTAAATAAAATGAAATTAAAAACTTGTCGATTAGTTTTTACTCATTAATTACTTGTCATGTAAAATATATTTTTTATTCATTTAAAATGTAAAATAATGTGTGTCTTTTCCACATTCGTAGGAGAGTAAAAATGCTACCAATTCTCCTAATGTACTGGCCAATGAACCACATCATGACCCCCATATTGATTCAAGCGATGTTGTCGAAGGACCATTACATAGTGGTATGCGCACATTTTTAATGTTTTTCCATTTTTCAATGAGCATTAATATTTAGGGTATATTTTGTAGTAAATACTTATATTGTTTCATATGGAAAAGCGTGTAGAATTCGATCGAGAGTGGATATCAAAAAGCGTAGAAACAACACTATGGCCACCAACTACTATTTCTACTGCACCGACTAATCTAGGTATAAAACATTGTAATTAAATCTGTATTAATTAAATTTCCCTAGGAACAGTGAATAACAATATCACTTGATTTTTTTTTGTTGTTGCAGCAGTGGATGCCCATGATGCACATCCTCAACCTCCATGCAAAAATACTAGAAGTTCATCCTGGCATGAGGTGTTGAGTACTCGTGATGCAACACTTGAATAAGGACCAATAACTGTGGGAGATCAATTAAATTATGATGATGACTTAATTTGTGCTTTCATGGAGACCAAGAAGAAGAAGAAGAAGAAGAAGAATAAAAACAAATGATCAAACATTTTATTATTAATATAAATCCAATATATTTCTGGTCCAGTGTAATGTATTTTGTTTCCCTACATGTCATGAATGTTATTTGCTTTCATGTTTTTTGTTTTAGCACATGGCGATGAATGCTTTTTTCTTACATTTAATGTTACTTTCATTTCTAATTATAGTTGTAAAATCTAGATAGATTGGGTATGGGGAAATGAGAGTGATTTGAGAGGGGGGGAGGGGCCAAAAGATCTTCCACCTTCAATTGGTTGGTCATGTTTAGTAGAGAATAATTTATTCTCTAAATGAAGAGAAGATCATTCAGGTATTCGTCTTTAGTCATTAATTTGTAGAGGTTGTTACATCTTTAATTACTATTCTGAAATACAATTAAGTCATGTGATGAATTGTAGGAAGGAGAGGAGCAACATTGAAGGCATCCCATCACTCAAAGGTATGGATATTTTTAAGGAATGGTTTAAGGTGATTTTTGGTTGATTTATGATGAGCATGATATTTCCTAATGAATGTGGATATCAATGATTTTTTTTAGGAAATTTGAATTTAATAGGAAAAAGTTATGATGACTCCATGAGTGTTAAGGATGCATGGCAGTGGGCACAATCCCCAAGGTATGTCTCTCTAGACAACATTGTTTCTATCCTAAATCAATTTAGTACACACTGAATGCTATGACCCTGAGGTTTATCATCCTCTTCATATGCTTATTGCTCCTCCTAGGAGGTTCGAACCTCCTAACCTAACCTAGGATACCCCTACATACCTCAGACCACCCTAAACCTAACCTACATCCTAAGCCTAACAATGGGAAGAAATTCTCATCATTCAATTGAGTTCAGTAATAAGGTGTGTATTATCTTTGTCCAGACTATGAATAGGATATTTAAAATCCACTAGGATTTTGAGGAGATCTATTTATTATCACAATTAATTTTCCACTACAAACCCCCATCATGAAACCAACCTTCAATCGTTAGGTACTTTTAATTTCACCCATGGTTACATAGTCAAGTCCTCTCAAATCTAGACTCTCCCCTAAACACATTGTCAGGCAATGAATTGACTAATCTGCGGTTGGTGACTCACCAGGGAAATCATCTTCTCCCTTCTCTACTTTTAGTACTATTTTTGTAGTGACATCAATGGATTCATCTTCTAACAAGGATGAGAATCCCTTTTTCAGGTTACATATGAAATTTCCATTTTGTCATTTCTCCTTTTCAGTAGTTTAACTTATTTTTTTTTATAATTCATCTTCTAGGAGATGCTACTATGATCCGACAATGGGTCACTACTCAATTGTACTATTGAGTCTCGTTAACCTGAATTATTACACTCCTAACGCAAAATCATATAGCATATTTTAAAGTGCATATGTATTAATTAGGTTATATAGAATCTTTTAAAGGCATTCTAGTGATGCTTATGATCACCGTTTAAAAGTTAGGTCATAAATCGCATTACAAATTATTTCCATACCTTAAATAGATGGGAAACACCAATTTACAATTTGACCAACCTTAAACCCTATTTTAGGGCCATCACAGGAGACCCCCAAAATATGTCCAACCATTCATTAATTTTTCGAATATTTTGGTTTTTTAAACTTTTCCAATTGAATTTCCGATGCGCTGAAGGATCATTTTTAGCCCATACTTTTTAACTCCAGACTGTTCAAACCAAAATTAGGAAACTCTGATGAGGATTTTCATGAATGATTTACCTTAAAAGGGTTAGGAATTTACATTTGTAACAAAAAAAGAAGAAATAACTCCCACCTTCTGATTGAATCATGTATGTTTCCATCATATCTTGTGGATCCGTAAAGATTCGCAAAAGGCCAATTTAGTGGGTATTTGGTGCCCCATCTAGAGCATTAAGGTGATTCCCTTGTGTTTATGGATAGATAAATTACCTATTTTAAATTTGATTTAAAAGGTTATGAATGAACATTTTATGAATGGAAACATATTAAGGAATTTGATAAAAAAAGTGATTATGAAGAGTTTTTTTAAATATAGCAAACTATCCAACCATACTAAAATGAAATAAAGTAAATTTGTAGTAAAAAAAAAGGTCAAAAAATAAATTAGGGTTAAAAAAAGTTATAGGTTATTTTGTTTGATTTCAAGTCAAGTTGTGTCATAAAGATTAAATTAAGGTTAATTAAGGAGATATTTTTAGGTCCCATCAAGATTTTTCAATTATATTTGACCATAAAAATAGAACAAGGAAATGCCACTACTCTAAACTATTATACTTTTCATGCAATATCTCTAGGCCTCTCTCCTACTATCCTAAAAAATCACATCCATTCTCAGGACTGTCTACCATTTGACTATCCTAATCTATTTTTGCATCCCCAACCTACCTAACGTTGACCTATTTTCATACTAGCTCACCCTAGGATATCTCCCCTTTCATGCCTAGGCCATTATCTCCCTAACGCAAGGCCATTAACCCTATATCCTAAACATTTAGACACCCCACGACTACCTACATAAACCCTTACTGTTGACTATCCTGAAGTCTTAATTTAAGACCCTATCTCACTTTGACAGACTCCTAAAAACAAACTCAGATACCTCATAGTCACTCTACCTAACCCAGCTCCCAAACTCTCCACCCAAAAACATAGTAAAACCTTCAATTATGACTGCGTGAACATAGTCATTCATAGCCACATTTAATTTGTTTTTGACAGATATAATTCATGGGGAACATATCCTACAGTTTGCATACATAAGCAACATTAAAAGTCTTAACTTTTGTGCATTTGGAGGGGTTACATATCATTTGCATTTGCATATTTAGGACAAGTAGGACTGATACATATTGAATTGAATTCAAATAGACAGTCCCAACTTTTCATATGTAATGAAGTGAGAAGGATACTATTGGATTATTGGATTGACACATATGAAACATTTTGTTTCTTTGAAATATTGATGTCTTGAAATTAGTTTAATCAAAGTCATAGATACTTCAAAGAAAATTATTGTGCTCTATTAGGCAATTGTGTATATCATTAAAATTTAGTCATTGATTGATCTTAATAATTTGAATACTTGGATTATTCTTGAGATTGAAAGCATCATCCTCTAGGAATTGTATACAAACACAAACACATGTGGCATTTGCACACTTAAGTGAATATCTTATTGTCACATACATTTCCTTGAATCAATCATTGAATATCTTTTAGATGAGTTTACATGAAAGAGTGTTTCATTATTTCATTGTATGTAGTTTTTGTCATATCATGGTCTATGTGAAATATGAGATATTTTCACTCTTTGTTGTTTTAAGAAATAAAGAATCTATGTACACAAGTGAAAGACGGGCCCTCAGTAGGCAAATTTTCCATTGGTGGGTTGTTTAACCTAGTGAAACATGAAGGAAAACATGTAACATGCCGTGATTTTATGGAAAAGTGGACTCCAATCTATTTTGTCTCTACTCACTATACTAATATTTGTCTGGATGAAATTTAGAAAATGTTTGTTAAAATTGGTAAAATAAGTATGTTATTAACTCTTTCAATAATCTAGGTTCAACATTGACTTATCATGAAATAAAATTATTTTCCTTGCATGAAAAAATGTTATGGGGATATTGGCAAGTAGTAATCATAGTTCAAAATTATTTTTCAACCTTATTGTATCTGAAAATTGTGAAATATCAAAATTGACTCTGGACAAATTATTTGTATAACTACCAAATTCACATAGTTTAAGTTAATACATTTCATAGGCTTTATGTGTTTCTTATTAACATGCACACTGTACATATATATGCCTTCAATTGTTATTTCCCTCTCGATGAGATATGTATTAAAATTGGTCATATGTTGGATGTGACTATCAACCTCCTAGGGCCTGTATAAGGCTTGGGAAGGCTGACTATCTTCTTTACATGTCGTTGTAGTCTTCAAGAATAGAACAAGAGTCCTCATATTGTTTTCCCCCCTTTGGTGTCTTAGAATTCTTAGGCTTTTATAGCCTTTACATCAAGGTTTCAAGATCCTAATTTAATGGATCTGAAATACCAAAAATAAACATAATCAATTTGATCTTTTAGCATAAATGATCCAATCTTATCATCATAAGTYGAATTTGACAACCTGAAGAATTATTTGGCAGCTTGTTGGTGAAAATCACAGATTTTGAAATATGTCTTTGATGGATGGGTGATTTCTGTCAAGAATAAACATGCCATTTGGCTTGGTTGCCTTACCATATGCCTTCAAAACATGATGAAGAGGATGATATAGCTTCTAATAATTATTATCTTTAATTTGAGATCATTCCCACAGATTTTGGAAATGAAAAAACGCAATATGGGCAGAAAGAAGAATGATCTAGACTCTTCAAATCTTTTGGAGACTTACTAGTCATTCATTTTGACTTTTAGCTGCTCAAATTCAGAGCTTTTCGGCAACTTATTACACTGTAAATTTCACATTTAGCCATCGAAAGCTAAAGTTAACATTTGGCCTATTTGTAGAGGTAAAATCCTCATTTTATTAAATTTATGTGAATTTGAGCCTTTCTCAAAACCTCTAAAACTTTAAGATTTAAAAATAAAATTATTATCATTAATTTGAGATCATTCCCACAGATTCTGGAAATGAAAAAATGCAATCTAGGCAGAAAGACAACTGATCTGGACTCTTCAAATCTTTTGGCGGCTTACTATTCATGTATTTTTCCTTTTAGCCGTCGAAAGTAAGAGCTTTTTGGTGGCTAATTAAACTGTAAATTTCACATTTAGCCACCCAAAGCTAAAATTAACCTTTTGCCTATTTTTAGAGGTGAAATCCTCATTTAATTGAATTTATGTGAATTTGAGCCTTTCTCAAAACCTCTAAAACTTTAAGATTTAAAAATAAATCTTCTACCTAATGATCCTCCTATCATGTGATTTGGGAAATATTAGCAAGTGATTTTTGATCGCTAATAGAACCCCAACATTATTCCTGTGTGAATAGCATATTTGTTTTTAAAAAAATCCCCAACCTTAGTCACTCTAGCAACAAATAGGTTCGTCGCTTGTATATCCATTTGTTTGCTTGACTAAGTTTTCCAGCATTATGTTGGTTGCTATTGTGACTAATATTAGTCGTTAGACCAAAAACTATTAGTCGTTAGACTGACTAGCATTAGTCGCTAGACCGACTAATTATGGTCGCTAGAGTGACCAAGGTTATGGTTTCCTTAGAGATGCTAGCAAGGATTGCAACTAAAGTGGGTCATTAGACCAACTAACATTTGTCGCTAGACTGACCAATTATAGTCACTAGAGTGACCAAGGTTATGTTTTCCTTATATATGCTAGCAAGGCTTGCAACTAAAGTTGGTCTCTAGACCGAGTAATCTTGGTCGATGGACTGACGAATTCTAACTTTTCCCTATTATGAATAGGCATATTTTCCCAGTCGCTAGACCGACAAAGATCCATGTGTGGTCTCTAGACCGACGAATTGATTTCAATGAAAAAAAAAAACTTGGTCGCAGCAACAACCCTATTCCGACAAAACTTCGTCACAAAAATGTTCAAATTTAGTAGTGTCAACAAACTCCCTCTTCCTCAAGCAAAGATATGCCCATTCATTCAGTTGTCTCCAGTGGCCCCAAATAGCTCGCAGACATTCCATTACTCAACATAGATCCCTTCTCTATCACTTCGAGGCCTATTTTCTATTAATTCAGTTCCTCCAACGCATGCATCAGTTTCTGTCGCAGAGACAATACTAGTTTTAGTTGTTTAATTCCATAATTTTCTTAGATTGGATACAAAAGTGGTCTTCTGTGTGTGATAATAACCACTCTTGTTGATTAATTAAATTACCTTAGTGAAGTTAATAATTTTTTTTACAAACAGTTCGCTAAATTTAGGTCTCAGTCCCCTAAGGACGAGAGGCTCTGCAACTCTTTTAAATGGCTAGTGTTTGGATATTGTAAGGGTCGTATTTTTTGGGAAAGAATAGAAATACATCAGACTGGTTGGAATTGTTCTATGCATGGATTAAATCTCTACACTTGGTGAACATACTCTTGATGACAGTGTTTCGTTCAAATCTTCATGTGTTTTTATTCTTATCTTGAATACAATTTTTTATTTGTGCAATGTGCATTTCATTTGCTTTCAGCTATTGTATAGCTTGTTTTTACTAATATGCAACCTATCAAAGAACTAATTCTTTGGTGAAGATTTGTTTTATTTGAAACCTATGGGAGTCACTATGTTTTTGATACATCTTTAATGTCTTGAAATAATATTATAAGTATTGAACTTCTTGCAGCAGATTATTCATTGAGTAGTTTGTAGTTTCCCTTGTTTTCTATTATTTCAATGTTCTGTCATTACTGTGCCACCAGCCAAGGGGGACCCTCATCTATGTCATTCTACCAAACCAAAATTTATTTTGTTTATATAGGATAACCCTCTAACAAACCAACAAAAAATTAAAATAAACAATCATTCTAAACTGATAGGTGGCCTAGCTTTTCCTTTTAGCAGTTAGGTGCAAACTTTAGGACCAACATCTTATGGACTCGTTTCTAGGGAATGGAGTAACGAAATATATTTCCATAGGAGACCGATAATTGATCATCTCTGACCTTTGATGGTGAAAAAAGATCATACAAATATAGACATCCATCTTTCACCTGGCGACTTCACTCAGTAAAATTTAAAGAAGAAATATTGGCGCCCAGAAAGGGATTCAACAGATCCAAATCTGAAAACAACAAAGCCAATAAGGCTCATTCTAACCCTGAGAATAACACAATAGTCTCCGAGAAAGAAAGGCAACTAAGAAAATCCATTGTATCTTTGATATATACTTTCCGCCCTCAAGGGAAAAGTTGCACGCAAAGAGCCTACATCTAATCACAATCACAATCAGTTTGAATTTCATAGCCTTGAGAATCATAATTCCAAAAGGGCTCAAATATATTCGACTCCTAATTTCACTTCAGTATCCAATCTTGCATCCACTCCTGTATCTTCCATAAATTTGCAGATTCTTATTATTCAAACCATGGTTGTTAATAGAATGGATGTCATAATTGCTACCAGATATGCACCTCTAGTGCTACCTATAGGTTTACATGCACTCCCAACCACAAATTACATGAAATATTTACCAATATATAATGGGAAAGGTGAGGTAAATTCTGAGGAACATCTGGTAGCATTTTATAGATTTGTAGACAACTTTAACATTGATTATGTAGATGTGTGGATGAGTTTGTTTGTACAGAGTTTAGATGGGGAAGTCAGAAAATGGTTCAGAGGTCTTCCTCCAACCTCCATTGTGGATATTGAGGCATTGGATGAAACTTTCATAAATAAATGGGGAGATAGGAGATATTACCTCTACTACATCACTAAATTTGGGGCTCTAAATAAAAATAATGGTGAATCTATTTCAGACTTCACCAAGAGATTCAATAAAATGTATGGTAGAATCCCAGAGGAAATTAAACCAACTAAATACTCTACCAAGATCACTTATGCTAATGCATTTGATGCATATTTAGCCCTCCTCCTAAGAGATATAATATCAACCACACTATTTTCCATGCAGGAAGAAACCATTGAGTTTGAATCTAATATTTTGGCATCAGATAGACTAAAGACTAGATCTGATAAAGAGAAGTAAAAAAAGAGAGATGATGCCCCTACCTCCTCTAAATCAGCCAGATATGATCCCAAAATTGAGGAGATGACCAAGAATTTGAAGGATTTGACTTCTGAGATAGCTAAGCTAAAATGGGAATCCAAACAACCAAACAAAACTTTTTAAGGGGTTGGTAATAGAAATCAGAATCAATTCAAAAGGACTGATGACCCCCCTCAAGTAATGTAGAGAGAAAGGAGAAATGTTGATGATAAAAGGGTAGTGCCCCTTTTCCAAAACAATAAAATTGAGGATATAGATGAAGACAATGATGTTGTAGATGATATTGTTGTGATTTTCAATGAGACGGATTATTATAACAGTCACTTAACACAACAAGAATATGAGGTAGCAGTGAATCTGGACCGTTGATCTCAAGTCAACAAGAAGCATTGATCCTTGCCCCAGGAAAATATCACCCAGATCATAGATCACAATCAGATCGATGACCACACTTCATTGTAGGGACATAAAATACCTGTATGTTAATTTTCTAGAGCGGTCCCGCAATTGGAACCACAATATTGTTGGAAGGGTACGTGGTAGCTTATGGGCAATTGCGGGCCCAAAAGAGGTGTGGACCCAAACCACCCTCAACAACTCCTTCAATCACATACTTAATGGCATCAGGTCACCATGTCACTTCCACATCACTCTATCTCCTCTCACCGCACTCCATCCGTCCTCTACTCACGCCGGTTACCCGCCACTCCCCTCCACTTCATCTACATCCACGTCATCCACCTCCATGTGTCCTATATTCCTACTGGATGCATGTCACCATGTCTTCCTATTCACAACTAGTTCATCACAATGAAAGCGAGGAAAAGGGTCAGTTACAGTTGAGATAAAGTGCACTTATCTTCTGGAAGCTCATACACAGACAAAGACTAAGTCTCAGTCACAGGTTGATGCAGATTGGTTCCAAAACACTTCAACAGACTCCTTCTTCCTCAACCATAGATTTTCTCATGCATTTAGTTGTATCTAGTGGCCTCCAAAAACTCATAGGCATGCCATTACTCAACACAGAGCCCTTCTCTATCACTATGAGGCCTATTTTCTTCCAATTCAATTCCTCCAGTGCATGCATCAGTTTTTGTCTTAGGGACAGTAGTAGTTTTAGTTGTTTAATTCCAACATTTTATTAGATTGGATACAAGAGTGATATTTTGTGTGTGATAAGAACCACTCTTGTTCATTAAGTCCGGTATATTAGTGAAGTTAATAAAAAAAATTATGAACAGTTCCCTAAATTTAGGTCTCAGTCCCCTAAGGATGAGAGCCTCTGAAACTCTTTTAAATGGCTATCTTTTTTATATTTGTAAGGGTTGGATTTTTGGGGAAATAATAGCAATACATGAGACTGGTTGGATTCGTTCTATGCATGGATTAAATATCTTCACTTGGTGAAAATGCTATTGATGACAGTGTTTTGTTCAAATCTTCATGTTTTTTTATTCATATCTTGAGTACAGTTTTTTATTTATGGAACGTACATTTGATTTCCTTTCAGTTATTGCATAACTTTTTTTTACTGATATGCAACATGTCAAACAGCTAATTCTTTGGTGAAGATTTGTTTTATTTGGAACCTATGGGAGTAACTGTGTTTTTGATACATATTTAATGTCTTGAAACAATATTTTAAGTATTGAACTTCTTGCAGCAGATTATTCATTGAGTAGTTTGTCATTTCCCCTTGTTTTCTATTATTTCATTGTTTTATCATTAGTGTTCCACCATCCAGGGGGGACCCTCATCCATATCATTCTTCCAACCAAACCTTTATTTCATCTTGATAGGATAACCCTCTGACCAACCAACAAAAAATTAAAAGAAACAATCATTCTAAATTGATAGGTGGCCTAACTTTTCTGTTTAGCAGTCAGGTACAGACTTTAGGACCAACAGAGAGGAAGGGGTATCATGTACTTTTTAGACAGGTTCTTATTGTGCCTAGACGATATAGCTTCATATCAATATTGGATATTAGATTTAGGGAGGGAATCCTATATAGGATAAGGCTCCATACTATGAGTGTTGTGGCTAGAAGGAGCAGAGTGACAGATGAGGAGGAGAAGGTAGTATACAAGTGGTGAGGTAAGTGACCCCACTAGTAGTACCATATTAGAGGGATCCATATTTTAGAGGGAGTCAACCCTCAATATCTAGGAGGGAGGCGAATCCTCCTAGGACTATGGAAAGGACAATGGAAATGGAGTAGATAGCCTCTGAGGTTATGCAAACTCGGAGGGCGTCAGGTTTAAGGAGGAGTATGTGGTCTCAGAGTGACCCTGATCTTAGGGAGAGTCAGTCAACTTAGAGGGAAATATGGTCATATAGAGGAATTCCCCCCTTAGGTTCAAGTGGGAGAGAAAATGTTAAGCCCTAATATTGGCTCATTACCCCTTACTTGGAACATATTAGATTAGTAATGCTATTTTATTTATGTCGACTTTAGGCCATTAGTTGTAATTTAGATTAGTAATGTTATTTTAATTATGTCGGCTTTAGGCCATTATTTTAATTATACCTCCTAGTCTCCTATATATACCAAGGAGACATTTTCATTTTGAATCATCTTGTACTTGAACATTTAAGTGGGGTAAAAGGAGGTTGCCCCCTCGAAGAGGCTTATTATCTGAAATTATCTCTTTTTCAAG
>ML777832.1:1077151-1088351 GCA_009831015.1 Picea engelmannii
TTGTAATTATACCTCCTAGTCTCCTATATATACCAAGGAGACATTTTCATTTTGAATCATGTTGTACTTGAACATTTAAGTGGGGTAAAAGGAGGTTTCCCCCTCGAAGAGGCTTATTATCTGAAATTATCTCTTTTTCAAGGCGTTGAGTACTTTTCCTGAGGTTTTTCTATGCTATATTGATGTTTGGTTCTTAATAGAAAAATATTCCAGGACTAACATACATGTTTCATGGCTTGATGGGGCCATATAGGAGCTTCAGAGGAATCAAAATTTTAGGGCATGTGATACCTCCATGGAGGATACATTTGTTTCAATATGTTTTTCTACAATACAGAAGAGGTATCCAATCAATAATGCTGGATAGTAGGATTTTATTTAGTCACATAGGGAGAAACGAGTGAGGTAGATTAAAACACAAGATTTTCTTCAGTGACTGAGGTTGTGACCAGTCAGACATAATTTTCCTCAATAATGAAAGATGTGGCCAATCAGAAATATTGGATAGTAGGTTGTTATCCAGTAACCATGGATGCATTCATTCAAACAAACTTGACAGCAAGACTTATATGCATGATAGAGTTCAACAACCCATTTTCCACAGTTACAGAGGGAATAGTTAGTTTGTACTACTATTGGAGTACAAATGAGGTGGTAGATCCCAAGTTATATATACTATGTGAAACAATAGTGCATCCAAATATTGGAGGATGGGATACCTCCCTCGCTAAGAGGGAGTGTTGATTTTTTGTAGCTTCGCGAGGTATTCTCACTACAGGCCAAGGTGCCAGGGATGTGAGAATTTTTTTGGCACTAGTTTTGACTTTTGTTTTAGTGAAATCAACCTAGAAATGAGGCTAGTTCCTCATCAGAAATTTGATGGGATTTATGTTTTTGTGTTTGGGTACCACACCCACAAAGAGAATTAAATTATTCTAATTAATTTTTGAGTTTAGGAAGGGATCCTAAAATCACTCATTGGAATCCTATATAAAGGAGAGATGTCATTGTGACATTAGATAATTATTGTGGAATATTAGAGTTGGATTAAGTGGGTGTGTACTTGTGTCAAAGAGGATTGGTGATCTCAACAAAGGGAAATTTTTCAATTTGGTGAATCTATCCTTGAAGAGAGAGACGAAGAAGGTCGCACATGTGGAGTGAATTTTTCATACAATACGTGGTTTGCAAGAGAACGAATCTCGTGTATACACAAGTTACAAAAGTAAAAATAGTGTATAGGGTATACGTTCTTTGAAGTGGATAAAATAGCATATGTCCATGGGTTTCTAGTAATGTGAATCACATATCTAGTTTTCTAGGTAGGTATAAACCTGTACAGCCTGACATGTGATGTTAGCAAGTCATACAGGTAGTCTACAAAAGATTCATGGGAAGAGGCTTCCACAATATTGTTTAGGTTTGGTTTTTTTTATTTGTATATTGGAGAACAAGGGTGTTCTCATTTTTATTGAATTTGAATGACAAGGTTGTCCTCATATTTTAGTGATATTGTATTTGTTGGGAGGGATTATTTTTCCTTTAATACTTCTAATGTTAACAAGATTACAAAATTGAAATTGTGTCTCATGTATATTGATGATTCATCTCTGATATTTGTTTTTCCTCTGCATATGTTTTCAATCAATAATTTTCAATGTAAAATTGTTTAGTGATAACAACTAGGCTTTCACTATTAGATCACCAGGAATCTATTTTCATATATGAAAATTAGTCACATAGACTTGCATGTGAAAATTGACAATTTTTTTGTCATATTCAAGACAAGAATAAGGATACACACAAGTATACCATTGGAGCATATGATGGAAGTGGAGATCAATTTAGGCTTCATAATAAAACCATACCTAAATCGAAAAGGTTGACTCCTTAACAAATGCATGAAAGAAGAGAAACGGGACTATGTTTCAATTGTGACAACAAGTATAATAAGGGACATAAATGCAATGAAAAGAAATTATTCTACGTAGACTATGAAGAGGAACAAAATCAATAATTGGAACAACCGCAATATCCATATCTAGGAGAGAATACTCCAACAATATCTTTTCATGCATTGGTCGGCATCAATACTCCACAAACCATGAAAAAGAAAAAGGTAAAAATTTTGATTGATTCTGGTAGTACCCATAACTTCATCAATTACAAATTAGCAAAAGATCTCAATTTCTTAATATTTATAACACTATACTTCCAAGTAATGATTTCATATAGAGGTACCATAAATTATTCTAGGAAGTTTCATTGCATTAAGATCAATATGGGGGAGTATTTTTTGGATAGTCCCACGATTTCTATCCAAATGGGTGTTGCTAATGTTCTATTAGGGGTCCAATGATTAAAATCATTGAGAACACCAACCCTTAATTTTCAATATCTTTTCATGATATTTTCTTTGTATGGTAAGGAAATTTATCTTAGATATATCCAAGGGAAACCCTCTAAGGTGATAATCTCTAATAGCATGACAAAATTAGTAAAAAAGGGACACCATGGTGTAGTTGCACAATTTTTATGACTATATGTTCAAACATGTATATGCTCTAGTCAAGTGGATCTCCAAATGGTTAGAAAAAACCATACCAAGGTATTTGGAGAGATTCCTAAGGGACTTCCACCTACTCAATATCATGATCATACTATTCATTTGCAACCTAGAAGTGTACCACCTAACATTGTGTGTTATAGATATCCTTATGCATAGAAGAGTGAGATTGAGCGTATTTTCCGTAAAATGTTAGAGGATGACATCATTCAACCTAGCTAAAGTTATTTCTCTTCACCAATAGTGATGATTAAGAATAAGTATGGTTCATGGCGTATGTGTCCAAATTATAGAAAACCGAACAATATGACCACTAAATATAAGTTTCTTATTTCTATCATTAATGAATTATAAGATCAATTGCATGGAAAAAAATGTTTACTATGTTGTATCTTCATTTAGGATATCATCAAATCAGATGAGGTAGGAAAACATTCCCAAAAAAACCTTTAGAACACATGAAGGTCATTATGAGTTTTTGGTTATGCCATTTTGACTTACCAATGCACCTTGAACATTTCAAAGATTAAGGAATTCTATTTTCAAACCCGTCCTTAGAAAATTTGTGTTAGTATTTTTTGATGACATAATAATCTACAAAAAATCATGGGAAGAGCATGTAAAACACGTGGATAGAGTATTACAACTTTTGGAAGAGAAATTTTTTTATCTAAACCCTTCCAAGTGTTCCTTTAGGGTTCAATAACTGGAATATTTGGGTCATATTTTATCTCATGAAGGTGTAAAAGTGGACCCTAACAAAATTAAATCTATGAGGGAATGACCAATTCCAAAAACCTTGAAAAAAATTAGAGGATTCTTAGGATCGTTAGGCTAATACCATGTGTTTTTCAAGAACTTTGGTCAAATAGAGGCACCTATAACAACATTATTAAAGAATGAAGTATTTTATTGGACTCAAGAAGTAACCAAGTCTTTTGAAAACCTGAAGGAGGATATGTGTAAAAATCTTATCCTTGCCATACCTGACTTCACAAAAACATTTATTGTGGAGTGTGATGCCTTAAGACATGGAATTGGTGCAATTTTAATGCAAGAAGGAAGGCCCCTTTCCTTTGAAAGAAACCAACTTAAAAAAAAAAATTACTCAAACCAATTTATGAAAAATAAATGTTGGGAATACTACATGTGGTTAAGAAATGGTGCCCTTGCATAATAGGAATACACTTCAAAGTAAAAATAGATCATGATATTTTGAAGTTTTTCTTGGAGAAACACTTATATTCATAAGAGTAACAAAAATGGTTTACAAATATGTTAGGTTGTGACTTTGAAATTATCTGTAACAAAGGAAAACATAATATTGTTGTAGATTCACTTTCAAGGAAGGAAGAAGAAAGAGACGGTTCACTATGTTCTATTTCCATTAAGCAATTTGATTCTGTGGAATAAGTAAGGATAGATTGGAAGAAAGGTCAACTCCCATAGTGTGTGACATCAAGGTTCAACTCCCTTGACATGTCCTCATGTGCTCTCCACATGCGGTGTGTCCTCATGTGCTCTTGACAAGGGACGTTGGGCTATAAACCCAAACGTACTTATCCCTTCTCCGAAAATGTCCCACTTATCCCTTCTCAGATAAATTTCATCACAGATAAAATCAACTCATTCACAAAGGAGTATCATCTGGAGAATGTCTCAGGAAGCTGTAAACATCAACACTCCCTATCAGTGAGGGAGACATTCTCTGCCATGCCAAGTCTGTCACAGAAGTACTTGAAGCTTGTCCTAGTTTGGTAAGAACATTAGAAACTTGCTTATCTATAGGAAGGTACAACACCAAAACATCCTTTGTCTCCATCATGTCTTGGATGTAATGATACTTGATCTCAATGTGGTTCGATTTTTCATGAAACATTAGATTCTCTGGGATCTTCACATAACTTTGGTTACCATAATGAATAATGGTGGAATCCAACACATGTTTGGATAAATATGCAAGGATATTGTGAATCCACACTACTTCATGAACTAACATACTTAGTGCAATGTACTCTACTTCTATTGTGCTCAAATCCACATAAGTCTGTTTCATACTACATAGGAAACCATGGAAGATCCCAAAGTGAAGCAACACCTAGAGGTGCTCTTTTTGTCCACTATGCTCTATACCCAATCAAAGTCAATATATTCCTACCATATCATATAAATACTAGAAGTATATCTCATACCATGTCCAACTATGCCTCGTAGATGTCTCAACACATGCTTCGCAACAATCCATTGTGTCAATCTTAGTGGAATCTTAAAATGGCTAAGTGCACTCACTGCATAGAAAATATTTGGTCTGGTGTTAACCAGATACATCAATGATCCAATCAGTTGTACGTACATGGTCAGATCAATTTCGTCAGAATCAGAAGAAGACACACTTAGTTCCTTCATATTTGTCACCATTGGTGTAGCCACGAGCTTCAAGTTCAACATCCCAAACTTCTTCAATATCTCATTGGTGTACTTCCCTTGACTCAGGAAGATCTCATCAGTTGTCTACCACACCTCTAGCCCCAAGAAGTAGTGCATCATATCAAGGTCCTTGATCTCAAAATTAAAGGCCAATGCATACTTGCATTCAACAATAAGGCTCTCTGTATCGGTGAGGAATAAATCATCAACGTAGACGACCAAAATTAGGGACTCACCATTAACAATCATCAGTATAGGTTGGGATCGACAAACAAATTTTTGAAGCCCAAAAATAATCAGGTGTCCATCAATCCTCGCATACCAAGCTCAAGGTGGTTTCTTGAGTCCATACAAGGCCTTCTGCAACCTGCACACATTAGACTCCTTCTCATGTAGCATGAAACCATATGGTTTCTTGATGTATACTTCTTCCTCAATCTCTCCATTGAGAAAGTTTTTCTTTACATCCATCTGATGTACTCTCTAACCCATGGATGTTGCAGACAAAATAATCATGGATAGAAGTGTATCAAGCAACAAGAGAAAATGCCTCCTCATAATCTATTCCCTCCACCTAAGAGAATCCTCTAGAAATAAATATCATTTTGTGCCTATTTATGCTCCCATGAACTATGCGTTTGATCTTATAGATCCATTTGGATGTCACTATAAACTTCCCCTCATGTCTCAGAACAATATCTCATGCATCATTCTTCATGATGGATTGATACTCCTATGTTAAGAACCAAATATCAATATAGCATAGAAAAACCTTAGAAAAAGTACTCAACGCCTTGAAAAAGAGATAATTTCAGATAATAAGCCTCTTCAAGGGGGCAACCTCCTTTTACTCCACTTAAATGTTCAAGTCCAAGATAATTCAAAATGAAAATGTCTCCTTGGTATATATAGGAAACTATGAGGTATAATTACAACTAATGGCCTAAAGCCGACATAAATAAAATAACATTACTAATATAATATGCCCCAATTAAGGCGTAATGAGCCAATATTAGGGCTTAACATGCCCCTCCCCTTGAGACAATTGTTGTCTGCAATGCTTGAGTAACTCTGGATGCTTCTGTATAAAAGAATCATCTTCCCAAGTGGAATCTTCAGCCGGTAGTTTCGTCCATTTAATGAGATACTCTGAAATGGATCTATTTCTCAGTTGGAAAATTCTTTTGTTAGTGATGGCTTCAGGATCCAATATGATTTTTCCTTCCTCGTCAAGTTTTAGAAATATAGTTTGAACTGTGATCTTATCGCCTATAAACATCTTTAAGCATGAAACATGAAAAACTGTGTGTACTCGTGAAGATGCAGGCGGCTCCAATTTGTATGCCATAGTACCAATGCTTTGCAACACCATATAAGGGCCATAGTACTTTGGTGATAATTTATTATCCTTCTTGGCTTGCTTGAGGGACATCTATTTGTATGGTTGTAGTCTTAAAAACACCCAATCTCCTACTTCAAAAATTCTTTCACTATGATGTTGATCTGCTTGTTGTTTCATGCGATTTTGTGCCATGGTCAGGTTGTCCTTTAAGATATTGAGAACTTGTTGTTGATTATCGATGTGATCTTCCACTTCTTAAACCTTATATTTTTCTTTTAGAGAAGAAATGATGGAAGGAGGGTGGTATCCATAAAGTTCCATAAATGGTGTCATTTTTGTTGCAGTATGAAAGGAATTCTTATACCACCATTTTTCCAAGGGTAACCATTTGAACCATTGTGTTTGTTTATCAGAGACAAAGCAACCAAGGTATCCTTCCTGACATTTGTTCACTATCTCTGTTTGTCCATCATATTGAGGATGATAGGATGATCTATGAGCCAATTGAGTACCCAAACAAGAAAATAATTTTGTCCAAAAATGTCCAGTGAAGATGGGATCTCTATCACTTACAATAATCTTTGGGCTGCCATGTAGCTTTTGAACTATCTCCATGAATGCAATGGCAACTATACTAGATTTGAAGGGACGAGGGAGTGCACAAAAGTGTGCATACTTGGTCAGTCTATCAACAATCACCATGATGACATTATTTCCTTCATACTTTGGTAACCCTGTGATGAAATCCATGGAAACCTCCTCCTAGCACTGACTTGGGATGGATAATGGTTGTAAAATACCTGGGGTCTTAATTGTTTCCACCTTATTTTTTTGGAAAACAAAACATTTTTCCACAAACCTTTGAGCATTAGTTTTAAGGCCATCCCCAAAAAAATATTTCTTGACACTATGGTAGGTTTTTTAAAATCTTGAGTGCCTTCCTACTGGAGAGGTTTGCAATTCCAATAGTACCTTTTATTTGAGTTGGGAGTTCTTACATAAATATAAGCGATCTTTGTACCATAGTGAATCATTTTTCCATGTAAATGTATCTGATGCACTGGAATTCTGCTACAACCTTTGAATGAGAGTCCACACTTTTTCTTCCTTCTTCCATTCATCCCTTGCTTCTATTATCCTATCAGGTTGAATGATCAAGATAGCATAGATAAAGGCCTCAACATCTTCATCCTTTCTTGAGAGTGCATCTGCCACAACATTTTTCTTCCTCTTTTTATAGACAATTTCAAAATCATAACCCAATATCTTGGTTACCCATTTTTGTTGTTCTTCTGAAAATAGTCTTTGTTCCAAGAAGTATTTAAGACTGTCATGATCTGTTTTGACATTGAAGTTCCTACCTATTAGGTAAGGATGCCATTTCTTCAATGCATGAAATATTTCCATCATTTCCTTCTCATAAATGAGTTTGTGTAAGTCCTTTCCCTTGACTGGTCAACTTTCAAAAGCCAGGGGCCTTCCTTCTTGCATTAGGACAACACCAATTCCATTTCCCAAGGCATCACATTCCAAAATAAAGGTTTTTGTGAAGTCTCAAGTGGTCAAGACAGGAGCTTTACACATCACCTCTTTAAGCTTTTCAAAAGCTTTAGTTTCCTCTGGAGTCCATGAAAATGCATCCTTCTTAGTTAGTGCCATTAAAGATGCTTCTATTCTTCCATATTTCTGAAAAAACTTGTGGTAGTAACTTGTCAAACCGAAAAATCCTCTAAAATTATTTAATGTTTTCGGAATTGGCCAATCCATCATGGCATTAATCTTGTTAGGGTATACCTTGACACCTTCATGAGATACAATATGACCCAAATACTCTACCTCCTTTACTCCAAATAAACATTTGGATGGTTTGGAATATAGTTGTTTCTCCTTTAGTAGTTGTAGCACCTTGTCAACATGTCGCACATGATCCTCCCAAGACTTGCTATAGATTAGTATATCCTCAAAAAATAGTAACAAAAATTTTCGAAAGAAGGGATAGAAAATGGAATTCATCAACCCTTGAAATGTGGAAGGTGCATTTGTAAGGCCAAAAGGCATGACCAAAAATTAATAATGGCCTTCATGAGTTCAGAATGTTGTTTTTGGGATATCTTCTTCCTTCATTATGATCAGATGATACCCTAAAAAAAGATCCAATTTTGTGAAATAGATTGCTCCATGTAGTTCATCTAACAATTCATCAATGACGGGAATGGGAAACTTATCTTTAATAGCGATCTTGTTGATCTCTCTATAATATGGACAGATACGCCATGAGCTATCTTTCTTGAATACCATTACCACTGGTGCAGAGTAAGAACTTTGGCTAGGTATAATAATGCCAGCCTCTAAAATTTCTTCAACCATGCACTCAATTTCACTCTTCTGGGAGTAAGGGTATCTGTATGGCCTGATGTTAGGAGGAGCACTCCCAGGAATTAGGTGAATTTCATGATCATGATTTCAAGTGGGTGGAAGACCTTTGAGAATATCTTCAAATAATTTGGAATGCTTATCAATGATCCTTTGGATATCTTGAGGAATAGATGGCTTAGATGTTTGAACATCTAGTGAGCATAGTTGTGCAATAATGCCTTGATGCCAATTTTTCAATAATTTTGTCATGCTGTTAGAGCTTATCACCTTACCGGGTTTCCCTGTGATACCTCTTAACTCAATTTTTTTTCCTTCCAMTGAAAATTTTGATGAAAAGTTCTTGAAAATTAAAATCCATTGTTCCTAATGATTGTAACCATTGGATTCCTAGTAAAACATATACACCACCCATGGGTATAGAAATCATTGGACTAGTCATTACATATTCCCCCATAGTAAGATTGATCTTATTGCATTTTCCTGAGCAATTGATAGTTCCTCCATCTGCAATCATTACTTGAAACTTTGGCGTTGGATATACAAAGCAATTGAGATCTTTGGCTAATTTATAGTGAAAGAAATTATGAGTACTGCCTGAATCAATTAGGACTATTAACTTTTTCTTTTTGATGTATCCTTTGATCTTGAGGGTTTGAGGAGTGATAATTCTATCCAATGCATTACACGATATCGTGGAAGTCAACTCTTCAAATGAAATTGCTTCTACGTTTTCATCTTGAGATGGTTCTTGTTCTTGTTATTCTTTCTCTTTCCAATTTCTTTCACCTTTTTATTTTCTTTCCTCCAATTGTTGAGGTGTCAAACTTGTAGGTTGAGGTGTTTTAGGAGAAGGAGCATTGTTCTCTCTATGGATGTTAGGATTGGTCCTTCTAGTAGCCATAGCCATATTTTTACTTTCAACATTTGTTGCCACCTTAAATCCATTCTCCAATGATTTGGGTTCCCAAAGGTGAACCTCATGTTGAATGTTATCTTTTAAAGTTCCTATTAATACATCAATCAAGTGGTCATCTGGAATATCAATTTCCTTTATATCCAATCTTTGGCAGTTCTCAATGTGCTCGGTAATTGAACCCTTCTGCTTGAGATTTATCAATTGGCTAAAGAAGGTATTGCTCCTTGTATCCTCATAGTGTGATATCATTTCTACCATGAAAATTTTCCAAGTGACGAGTGATTTGTGAGAACAAATCCATCAATACCATACAAATTGATTAGGTTCTAAATATAAAGAAGCAATTCATACCTTATGTGTATGTGGCACATTATGGAGATCAAAGAATTGCTCAATCTGAAGTATCCATGTGATTGGGTCCTTGCCATCAAACTTCCTCATATCAATCTTAGGAACATGGTTGGTCTTCAAACCAAAGTTGTAGTTTCTCCATTCTTGATTCACTTTCCTTGTGTCCTCATCATGAATTTCATGGGATGCATTTTCACTTTCAAGTGTCTTCTCTGTTACGAAATTTTTCAATACTTCCATGATCTCCCATTTTAAACCATCCATCTTAGTATCCTACTTAGCTTCCATTGAATCCATCTTATTTTTTATTTTATTTATGTCCCTATGCATTTATTCACCTTCATCAAGAGTCCAAGTAGGATTTTTTGGAGGCTTATTTGGTGTAGAAATTCCCATTTTTGGTGGCATGTTGGCCAAGTATCACTTTTGAACATTGATTTATAGGTGGTTCTACTAGACAATATTTCTTCTATTGTATCTCCCAAGTTTCGGCCCTTCTGGGTATGAAACTTTATTTTATGTAGTTCTCTTATATTGCTTCTCTGCAATGCCACAACTCTTATCACAATTGGATGTGCCAAGTGGAATTTATGGTAACTTCCCCACAACTTGCCGATTTTTGTCCTTCCTAAAACTCACACCAAAAATACTACAGATTTTCCACGATCCAATGAAACCAATCCCACTCAATTTGGATGCTCTAGGAATAAGTTATGATTGTTTTACATGGAACACCTTCTTGAGACAAGTCAATAAGACTAGTCATATACCCTATCTTACACAGGGTGTATCTACAAATTTAAGATGAACCAGAAGATGAACGTTTTACCACATATACCTTACTCATTTATGTAAATATCCTCTCGAATTCAAGGTATGAAACATTACAGAAAAAAATTCATAGCGAAAATTCCGAAATGACTCAGTTTAGGATGATTCTAGAACCCTATATTGTACAGGCTGTATCTCTGAAAGTATAAGGCCTCAGGAGCTGAATTTTTAACCCAACGTACCTTGATCCACCTAATAAATATCCTCCAAGTCATTCCTTCTGAAACGTTGTAGAAAATAAGTTATAATGAAAATTCCAAGGTGTCTCAGATGTAGCAGCGAAACCCCAAGACCTTGAGCTCTGAAACCATATGTTAAGAACCAAATATCAATATAGCATAGAAAAACCTCAGAAAAAGTACTCAACGCCTTGAAAAAGAGATAATTTCAG
>ML777832.1:1088401-1105799 GCA_009831015.1 Picea engelmannii
GAAAAAGTACTCAACGCCTTGAAAAAGAGATAATTTCAGATAATAAGCCTCTTCGAGGAGGCAACCTCCTTTTACCCCACTTAAATGTTCAAGTCCAAGATGATTCAAAATGAAAATGTCTCCTTGGTATATATAGGAGACTAAGAGGTATAATTACAACTAATGGCTTAAATCTAACATAAATAGAATAAAATTACTAATATAATACACCCCAATTAAGGGGTAATGATCCAATATTAGGGATTAGCATCCTCCATCATGGCATCTCTCCATACTGGATGACTAGTTGTCTCCTCATAAAAGGAAGGCTCATAATAAATGATGTGGCTCATAGCTGCGACATAGCACAAATATCTGTGAGGTCTCTTGGTGTTAAGAACCAAATATCAATATAGCATAGAAAAACCTCAGAATAAGTACTCAACACCCTGAAAAAGAGATAATTTCAGATAATACACCTCTTCGAGGGGGCAACCTCCTTTTAACCCACATAAATGTTCAAGTACAAGATTATTCCAAATGAAAATGTCTCCTTGGTATATATAGGAGACTAGGAAGTATAATTACAAATAATGGAATAAATACGACATAAATAAAATAACATTACTAATGTAAAATGCCCCAATTAAGGGGTAATGAGCCAATATCAGGGCTTAAGATGCCCCACCCCTTGAGACAAGTGTTGTCCACAATGCTTGAGTAACTTTGGATTCTTCTGTATAAAAGAATCATCTTGCCAAGTGGAATCTTCAGCCGGTAGTTTCCTCCATTTGATGAGATAATCTGAAATGGATCTATTCCTCAGCTGGAAAATTCTTGTGTCAGTGATGTCTTCAGTATCCAGTATTGTTTTTCCTTCCTCGTCAAGTTCTAGAAATATAGTTTGAACTGGGATCTTGTTGCCTATAACCTTCTTTAAGCATGAAACATGGAAAATTGGGTGTACTCGTGAAGATGTAGGAAACTCCAATTTGTATGCCATAGTACCAATCTTTTGGAACACCTTATAAGGGCCATAGTACTTTGGTGATAATTTATTATCCTTCTTGGCTTGCTTGAGGGAAATCTGTTTCTATGGTTGTAGTATTAAAAACACCCAATCCCCTACTTCAAAACTTCTTTCACTACGATGTTGATCTGCTTGTTATTTCATGTGATTATGTGCCATGGTTAGGTTGTCCTTTAAGATTTGGAGAAATTGTTCTTGATGCTCGATGTGATATTCCACTGCTTGAACCTTAGATTTTTATTTTAGAGAAGAAGTGATGGAAGGAGGGTGGTATCCACAGAGTGCCATAAATGGTTTCATTTTTGTTGCATTATGAAAGGAAGTGTTATACCACCATTCTGCCAAGGGTAACCATTTGAACCATTGTGTTTGTTTATCAGAGACAAGGCAGGGAAGGTAGCCTTCGAGACATTTGTTCACTATCTTGGTTTGTCCATCAGATTGAGGATGATAGGATGAGCTATGAGCCAATTGAGTACCCAAACAAGAAAATAATTATGTCTAAAAATGTCTAGTGAAGATGGTGTTAGCGACATTTCTCGTCCTAGGCACAAGAGTATTTGGGTCTACAAGTTGTATGAGGAGCACCCAAGCACAGCATTGAAAAATCTTGTTTCAATCTTCCAGCCAGTAAGCGAGCGAAATTATATTCACGATGGTCCAGATCCTTTCATAAGAGCAGATCAGCGGTCAGCGGGAAATCGCGGATAGTAGAGTTGCGCCGAGATTAGTGAAAATAGATCGCACCCATATTGTATGCAGGGAAGAATAACAGTCATCTATCCGAGGGACACATGGCGCGAGATCTAGTCGCATCGGCTTTTCGGCAGTTGCGAGTTCAAGGGGTGAAGGTTTTATGTGATTGTACATTTCGAAATCCCGAACCCTGAAGTGTCGATGGTGCCCAAAGTCGAGCCTGCAGGATCAAGGGGTAGTCTCAGCCGTCCATATGAAGCAGACACCTGGCGCGCGATTAGGCTCCCCACCTTTTCACCCATCACAGCTTCGAAGTGCAAGTAGAAACTCCCTCATATCCCTGATGCACGAAGTAACGAGAGCGTCCAGGACCTAGGGCCCACAACAGTGTCGGGAGAGTTTAGGACTATTAGATTTGGAGGACGTGTGGCACCCAATTGAGCCGTCTCGGCGTTTCTCCCATCGCAACTATGATAAGAAAGGATCAACTCCTTCCTATTCACGAACGCCAAAAGACCCTATGGAAATAAAAGCAGGTTCACGGTCCGTGGTCATTTGGGAAACAAAAGAGCTAAGCAAAGGGGCCAAAATCATTGAGTCCAGTCGTTGAAAGGATCATCATGATTTCCAGATGCTAGCGGATATGATTTCTCTCCTGGTTTCTGCTTGGAGTAAATGAAGGCAATGGATGGTTGAAACCTCCTTTCATTAATTGAATATGAGATATGGAGGTTCTGGCAAGCGGTCTGTTCAAAGGAGTTTTGTGTACTGATTATCCAAAGAATCCATGCCGAAGTCCTCGATTAGACAAAGAAGTCTGGACATGCCATTTTGGCCTTTAATGTTTCAGCTACCTCCCCTGCAAAGGCCAATGGAAGTTAAGGTAGCGTCTTTCATAGGCGCATGATCATCCTGAGTCTACATGGGCAGACTGTCAGAAGACATGTAGACACAATATTTTAATGCAGTGTCTTATTTTTGCTAATGTTGTTGTTTTGGAGTATATTTAGGCATTTTCGCCATTTTTGTAAGGATCGATGGTTGAGCAAGGCTCCCGTTGGTAAAATTTAATGAAGCACTGTTTTCCTGGTTATTTCTGGACTCTTGATACTTATTGTCTTATGAATGTCATTTTTTCTTTTGCGTCTTTGTTTACATTGTATTAGAATGTCTTGGAATTGGAGAATCCAGTCGAGTTGTAACTGTTATAGGATGATGTAGAGTTTGATCACTGTAACAGTTGCATTATTTCTAATCGGTCCCTGTGATTTTGTTAGCACTGAATGACTTGGAATTGGAGAATCCATTCAAGTCCCCCCCTTTCAATTTCTCGAAGCTATGAACTAGAGGATCTCACATTCAGAGTTTTTCTTCTACAAATTAATGAAAGGCCTATTGCCTGAGGTAGTTTGTCCACTCTTCTCACCAAGTCTTCAACCTGCTCATTTTCAAATCAACCCATTGACTGAAGTTAGATCAAGACCTCCTTTTTTCCTTGCATGTTGGACCCAGTCCCTGAGTTTGAGTGATATCTTCCCGAGTCTCTACCCATTTGATCACCCATTAAAAACTACCATGACATAAAACTGATGGGCGTCGAGCTCTTCTCCTACTGCAATCCAGGAGCAACTTCCATTGCCAACAGATGGGATCTCTGTCACTTACAATAATATTTGGGTTTCCATGTAGCTTTTGAACTGTCTCCATGAATCTGGTGGCAACTGTACTAGCTTTGAATGGATGAAAGACTACACAAAAGTGTGCGTACTTGGTCAGTCTATCAACAATCACCATGATGAAAATCTTTCCTTTAGACTTCAGTAACCTTTGAACATTAGTTTTAAGTCCATCCCAAAAAAAATCCTTCTTGACTCTATGGCAAGTTTTCAAAAATCCCGAGTGCCCTCCTATTGGAGAGGTGTGCAATTCCAATAGTACATTTTGTTTGAGTTGGGAGTTCTTACATAAATATAAGAAATCTTTGTACCATAGTGAATCATGTTTCCTTGTAAATGTATCTGATGCACTCAAATATTGTTGCAACCTTTGAATGAGAGTCCACACTTTTTCGTCATTCTTCCATTCACCCCTTTCTTCTACTATCTAATCAGGTTGGATGATAGAGATAGCACAGAGAAGGGCCACAACATATTCATTCTTTCTTGGAGTGCATCTACCACAACATTTTGCTTCCCCTTTTTATAGACGATTTCAAAATCATAACCCAATATATTGATTACCAATTTGTGTTGTTCTTCTGAAGATAGTCTTTGTTCCAAGAAGTATTTAAGACTATCGTGATCTGTTTTGACCTTGAAGTGCCTACCTATTAGGTAAGGACTCCATTTCTTCAATGCATGTAGTATTTCCATCATTTCCTTATCATAAATGGGTTTGTGTAATTCCTTTCCCTTGAGTGGTCGACTTTCAAAAGCCAGGGGCCTTCCTTCTTCCATTAGGACAACAAAAATTTCATTTCCTGAGGCATCACATTCCATAATAAAGGATTTTTTGAAGTCTAGAGTGGTCAAGACAAGAGATTTTCACATCACCTCTTTAATTTGTTCAAAATATTTAGTTTCCTCTAGAGTCCATGAAAATCCATCCTCCTTAGTTAGTGTCATTGAAGGTGTTGTTATTCTTCCATAGTGTCGAACAAACTTGCGGTAGTAACCTGTCAAACCTAAAAATCCTCGAAGACTCTTCAATGTTTTGGGAATTGGCCAGTCCATCATGGCCTTAATCTTGTTAGGGTCTAAATTGAAACCTTCATGAGATACAATATGACCCAAATACTCTACCTCCTTCACTCCAAAGAAACATTTGGATGGTTTGGCATATAGTTGTTGCTCCTTTAGTAGTTTTAGCACCTTTTCAACATGTCACACATGATCCTCCCAAGACTTTCTATAGAATAGTATATCATCAAAAAATACTAACAAAAATTTTCAAAGGAAGGGCTTGAAAATGAAATTCATCAACCCTTGGAATGTGGAAGGTGCATTTGTAAGGCCAAAAGGCATGACCAAAAATTCATAATGGCCTACATGAAATCGGAATGTTGTTTTTGGCATATCTTCTTCCTTCATTCTAATCTAATGATACCCTAAATGAAGATCCAATTTTGTGAAATAGATTTCTCCATGTAGTTCATCTAAAAATTTTTCAATGACGGGAATGGGAAACTTATCTTTAATAATGATCTTGTTGAACTCTCTATAATCTGGACACATACACCATGAGCTATCTTTCTTGAATACCATTACCACTGATGCAGAGTAATAACTTTGGCTAGGTATAATAATGCCAGACTCTAACATTTCTTAAACTATGCGCTCAATTCACTCTTCTGGCCATAAGGGAATCTGTATGGCCCGATGTTAGGAGGAACACTCCCAGGAATTAGGTGAATTTCGTGATCATGATTTCAAGTGGGTGGAAGACCTTTGGGAATATCTTCAAATACTTTAGAATTCTTATCAATGATTCGTTGGAGATCTTGAGGAATAGATGGCTTAGATGTTTGAACATCTAGTGAGCATAGTTGTGCAATAACTCCTTGTTGCCCATTTTTCAATAATTTTGTCATTCCATTAGAGCTTATCACTTTACCTGGTTTCCCTGTGATACCTCTTAACTCAATTTATTTTCCTTCCATTGAAACTTTCATGAAAAGTTCTTGAAAATTAAAATCCATTGTTCCTAATGATTGTAACCATTAGATTCCTAGTACAACATCAACACCACCCATGGGTATAGAAATCATTGGAATATTCATTACATATTCCCCCATAGTAATATTGATATTATTTCATTTTCCTGAGAAATTGATAGTTCCTCCATCTGCATTCATTACTTGAAACTCTGGCGCTGGATATACAAAGCAATTGAGAGCTTTGGCCAGTTTATAGTGAATGAAATTATGAGTACTGCCAGAATCAATTAGGACTATTACCTTTTTCTTTTTTATGTATCCTTCGATCTTGAGGATTTGAGGAGTGCTAATTCCAGCCAATGCATTACACGATATCGTAGGAGTAAACTCTTCAGATGAAATTTCTTCTATGTTTTCATCTTGAGATTGTTCTTGTTCTTGTTCTTCTTCCTCTTCACAATCTATGTAGAATAATTTCTTCTCACCACACTTATGTCCCTTACTATACTTGTTGTCACAATTAAAGAATAAACCTTTTTCTTTTCTTTCCTCCAATTGTTGAGGTGTCAATCTTTTAGGTTGAGGTGTTTTAGAGGAAGGATCCATATTCGCTCTACAGATGTTAGGATTGGTCCTTTTAGTAGCCATAGCCATATTTTTACTTTAAACATTTATTGCCACCTTAAATGCATTCTCCAATGATTTGGGTTCCCAGAGGAGAACCTCATGATGAATGTTATCCTTTAAATTTTCTATCAATACATCAATCAAGTGCTCATCTGGAATATCTGTTACCTTTATATTCAATCTTTGGAAGTTCTCAATGTGCTCGGTAACTGAACCCTTTTTCTTGATATTTATCAATTGGCTAAAGAAGGTATTGCTCCTTGTATCCTCATAGTGTCCTATCATTTCTTCCATGAAAATTGTCCAAGTGACAAGTGATTTGTGAGAACAAAGCCATCGAAACCATACAAATTGATTGGGTTCTAAATATAAAGAAGAAATCCATACCTTTTGTGTATGTGGGACATTATGTAGATCAAAGAATTGCTCCATCTGAAGTATCCATGTGATTGGGTCCTTTCCATCAAACTTCCTCATATCGATCTTAGGAATGTGGTTGGTCTTCAACTCAAAGTTGGAGTTTCTCCTTTATTTATTCACCTTCTTTGTGTCCTCATCATGAATTTCATGGGCTACATTTTCACTTTCAGGTGTCCTCTATATTAGGAAATTTTTCAATCCTTCCATGATCTCCCCTTTTAAAGTGTCCTTCTTAGTATTTATTGCCTCAAACGTAGCCTCTGTTGAATCCCTCATCTCTTGTAGTTCATATTTTGTTAATGTCTTCTTTTGTAAATCATTTATGTCCCTATGCATTTCTTCACCTTCATCAAGAATCCAAGTAGGATTGTATGGAGGCTTATTTGGTGTACAAGTTCCCTTTTTTGGTGGCATGTTGGCCAAGTATCACTTTAACCCTTGATTTTGAGGTGGTTCTGCTAGACAATCTTCCTTTTATTGTATATCCAAAATTTTGGCTCTTCTGAGTATGAACCTTTATTTTTTATAGGTCTATGATATTTATTTTCTTTCATTCCACAAGTTTGATAAAAATTGGGTGTTCCAAGTGGAATTTACGGTAACTTGCCCACAACTTGCTAATTTTTGGCATTTCCAGGAGATCTCACTTGTATAGCATTCCCCGCACAAAATAATTGATATAAAATTATGAAACTCATACCAGAACTACTAAGGTCTGTACACTACCCAATGCAACTAGTCTCACTAAATTTGGATACTCTATGAATACTTTATGATTGGTTTACCCGGAATATCTGGTTGAGAATAGTCAATAGGACTAGTCCGATACCCTATCTTCCACAGGGTGTATCTACAAATTTCCGATGAACTAGAAAATGAAATTGCTACCACAAATACCTTACTAATTTCTAAGAGTATCCTCTAGAGTTCAGAGTCTGCAATGTTACAGAAAACAATTTATAGTGAACATTCTGCAATGACTCGATTCAATATGATTCCAAAACCCTATCTTACAAAGGTTGTATCTCTGAAAGTATAAGGCCTCAGGTGATGAATTTTTAACCCAAGGTACCTTGATCTGTCTACTAAATATCACCCAAGTCGTTCCTTCTGAATCATTGTATAAAAAAAGTTATAGATAAAATTCCACGGTGTCTTAGATGTAGCAGTGAAACCCCAAGACCTTGAGCTATGTTACCATATGTTAAGAAACAAATATCAATATAGCATAGAAAAAATTCAAAATAAGTACTCAACACCTTGAAAAAGATATAATTTCAGATAATAAGCCACTTCGAGGGGGAAACCTCCTTTTAACCCACATAAATGTTCAAGTACAAGATGATTCCAAATGAAAATTTATCCTTGGTACATATAGGAGACTAGGAGGTATAATTACAACTAAAGGAATAAAGCTGACATAAATAAAATAACATTACTAATGTAATATCCCCCAATTAAGGGGTAATGAGCCAATATTAGGGCTTAACACTTGGTCTCTCAGAAGGTACCATGAGGAGTTGCATGTCCTTCTTCCTCCTGTAGAGTATGACTATCCCATGCAGGTCTCCTCCATCATATTGCAATATCTATGGGAACATTAATTGGAGCTATAAGATCAAAGAGATCAAATTTAATCAATAGATTCAATTGTCTCACTCTAAAAAGTAATGTCAACTTGGACAAGATTTGACATATAGAGGTTTCCTCATGAAACCATTGTCTAAGACATATTGAGGTTCTCTCATGGAACCAATGTCTCAGAAGACATATCGAGGTTTCCTTGTGAAACCAAAGTCTTGGTTCCTTAATCTGACCATCTAAGGCATCTCGGGATGAAGTCTACATCCCCCCCTTACTAGTCCACACAGAACATGTTGATATTGAGAGGGTGGTGAATCAGTATCAAGTACAATTTAAACAATTTTTCAAATTATACTTAAACCATTCAATTATATCCAATGAGAAATGAACAATAGTATAAGAGTTACACTAATACACCACAATACACCATGCACAATATATGAGAAATAATCAATAGTTATTGTTTAAGGGAAGTAATGACTTCCAAAGGTAGCTACAACTTCCAAGTGTAAAGGGAGGGATAAACCTCCAAGAGGAACATACAATCCTCCAATATCAAGAGAGATTTGAACTCTCCATCCTTTCCCCTTCCTTCCACCCAAGAATATACGAGACATAATAAAACATCACATTAAATCATCACCATCAACCAACCATCACATAGAACCTGATAATGCTTCCTCAGACTTCTTCAATTTCTACAATTATTCAATTCTTGGAATACTTTGATCTTGTAGATAATATTATTCATTTTATTCTCTGAAACTTCTCCAATTTTCACTCCTTGAATCCTCCCCAAAAAGAAGTTATAGAGAGAATGGTAGACCTTGTTCAATTCTAGTTTATTCAGGAGTTTGTACTTGTACAAAATTCCCTACGCTCAATATTTAGCATCAGATTCTGAAACTCTCACACAAGAAACGATCGTTTGTATTGTTTCCAATTCAACTTGTCCCATGTAATTTGGATTCTCTATGAATAAGTTATGATTGTTTTACTCGTAACACCTATTTATTGACTAGCTTCAGGACTGGTCAAAAACCCTATCTTCCATAGAGTGTATCTACATAATTATAGAGAATAAAGAGCTGAAACTTTTACCAAAAGTACCTTGATATGTCTTCTTAATACCATAAGAATTGAACCATATGAATCATTCTAGAAAAAACGTTATAGAAAAAATGGTAAGATGACCTGAAAATAACATACCTTAGAACACATCACCAAAAGACTTCATCCTCCCTTGAAATCCGGCCTTCTTTACTTCTGATTTCCTCTAAAATTTGACTCATGTATCAAATAAATGTATAATGATATTTATTTATACCATTTATGTCACTTACTTTTAACATTAGGGCCGACCTGGCACCTTCTTATTTTGTAATTCTTTTCTTTAATTATCTTCAGGGCCTATATGTACTTTCTTCTTCAATTCACTTTGTCATCTTCAAAAATTAATTACTCTTCAACCATGAGGATCCATGCGATGTGCCACATACCACTGGAAACAAAATGATGTATACTATCCATACATGGGTGTTGTATATGCATGTGCATTGTCCTTCATGTCAAAATACCTTCATCAATCTTGTGGTCCAAAACCCATGACTAGGGTTGACATCAATGACAACAACCAATATTCCAACAATATCCCCCTTTGTCATTGATGCACACACTCATTCTCCCCCTATCATCATGATCCCAATTTCTCTCCCCCTTTGACATCAATGGAAAAGGGTAGGGCTTCTCCCCCTGAGTTTAATGGCAAAAGGTAACTCTCTTCTTTGGGATTGTTCCCCCTGAACATGTGGCACTCAATAATACTTCATCCTTATTTTTGGTCTTTGGGACTTTTTCTTCCTTCGACTAGTCCTATACCCTATCTTCCACAGGGTGTATCTACAAATTTTCGATGACCTAGAAGATGAAATTGCTACCACAAATACCTTACTAATTTTTGAGAATATTCTCAGGAGTTCAGAGTCTGCAACATTACAAAAAACAATTTATAGTGAACATTCTGCAATGACTCAATTCAAGATGATTCCAAAACCCTATCTTACAAAGGTTTTATCTCTAAAATTATAAGGCCTCAGGCACTGAATTTTTAACCCAATGTACCTTGATCTATATACTAAATATCCTCCAAGTTGTTCCTTCTGAATCGTTGTATATAAAATGTTATAGAGAAAATTCCACGGTGTCTCAGATGTAGCAGTGAAACCCCAAGACCTTGAGCTCTGTTACCATATGTTAAGAACCAAATATCAATATAGCATAGAAGAAAATCAGAATAAGTACTCAACACCTTGAAAAATATATAATTTCAATTAATAATCCTCTTCGAGGGGGAAACCTCCTTTTACCCCACATAAATGTTCAAGTACAAGATGATTCCAAATGAAAATGTCTCCTTGGTATATATAGGAGACTAGGAGGTATAATTACAACTAATGGAATAAATTCGACATAAATAAAATAGCATTACTAATGTAATATTCCCCAATTAAGGGGTAATGAGTCAATATTAGGGCTTAACACTTGGTCTCTCAGAAGGTACCATGAGGAGTTGCATGTCCTTTTTCCTCCTGTAGAGTATGACTATCCCATGCAGGTCTCTTCCATCATATTACAATATCTATGGGAACATTAATTGGAGCTATAGGATCAAAGAGATCAAATTTAATCAATAGATTCAATTTTCTCACTTTGAAAAGGAATGTCAACTTGGAGCAGATTTGACATATAGAGGTTTCCCCATGAAACCATTGTCTAAGACATATCGAGGTTTTCTCATGGAACCAATGTCTCAGAAGAAATGTCGAGGTTTCCTTGTGAAACCAAAGTATTGGTTCCTTAATCTGACCATCTAAGGAATCTCGAGATGAAGTCTACATCCCCCCCATACTAGTCCACACAGAACATGTTGATACTGAGAGGGGAGTGAATCAGTATCAAGTACAATTTAAAACCTTTTTAAAATTATAATTAAACCATTCAATTGTATCCAATGAGTAATGAACAATAGTATAAGAGTTACACCAATACACCACAATACACCATGCACAATATATGAGAAATAATCAATAGTTATTTTTCAAGGGAAGTAATGACTTCCAAAGGTAGCTACAACTTCCAAGTGTAAAGGGAGGGATAAACCTTCAGGAGGAAGATACAATCCTCCAATATCAAGAGAGAGTTGAACTCTCCATCCTTTCCCCTTCCTTCCGCCCAAGAATATACGAGACATAATAAAACATCACATTAAATCATCACCATCAACCAACCATCACATAGAACCTGATAATGCTTCCTCAAACTTCTTCAATTTCTACAATTATTCAATTCTTGGAATACTTTGATCCTATAGATAATATTATTCAGTTTATTCTCTGAAACTTCTCCAATTTTCACTCCTTGAATCCTCCCCAAAAAGAAGTTATAGAGAGAATGGTACACCTTGTTCAATTCTGGTTTATTCAGTAGTTCGTACTTGTACAGAATGCCCCGCTCTCAATATTTAACATCAGATTCTTAAACTCTCACACAAGAAACTATAGTTTGTATTGTTTCCAATTCAACTTGTCCCATGTCATTTGGATTCTCTATGAATAAGTTATGATTTTTTTACTCGTAACACCTGTTTATTGACTAGCTTCAGGACTGGTCAAAAACCCTATCTTCCACTGAGTTTATCTACATAATTATAGAGAATAAAGAGCTAAAACTTTTACCAAAAGTACCTTGATATGTCTTATTAATACCATAGAAATTGAACCATCTTAATCATTCTAGAAAAAATGTTATAGAAAAAATGGTAAGATGACCTGAAAATAACATACCTTAGAACACATCGCCAAAAGACTTCATCCTCCCTTGAAATCCAACCTTCTTTACTTCTGATTTCCTTTGAAATTCGACTTGTGTATCAAATGAATGTATAATGATATTTATTTATACCATTTATGTCACTTCCTTTTAACATTAGGGCCAACCTGACACCTTCTTATTTTGTAATTATTTTCTTTAATTATCTTCAGGGCCTACATGTACTTTCTTCTTCAATTCACTTTGTCATGTTCAAAAAATCATTTCTCCTCAACCATGAGGATCCATGTGACGTGCCACATACCACTGGAAACAAAATGATGTATACTATCCATACATGGGTGTTGTATATGCATGTGCATTGTCCTTCATGTCCAAATACTTTCATCAATCTTGCGGTCCAAAACCCATGACTAGGGTTGACATCAATGACAACAACCAATATTCCAACAATCTCCCCTTTGTCATTGATGGAAAAGGGTAGGGCTTCTCCCCCTGAGTTTAATGGAAAAAGGTAACTCTATTCTTTGGGGTTGTTCCCCCTGAACATGTGGCACTCAATAATACTTCATCCTTATTTTTGGTCTTTGGTACTTTTTCTTCCTTGGACTCCTTTTCTGTGGCTTCTATCTTCTCTCTCTTATTCATGTATAGGATGTATATGTTGTTCAGTCTTCTTGTTGCAGTTGCAACTAATCTTCCTGAGTTATTTTCTCTGATTTTACATTATTGGGAGTCAAACGTAAGAGTGTATCCTTGATCAAACATTTTACTAACACTGAGTAGATTATGATTCAAGTCTTCAACCAATAGGACTTTTCCTGATTTTACATTTTCACTTCCAAGCTTTACAGTTTTTTTTCCAAGTATTTTGGTAGATGAGTCATCTCCAAATGCAACATTTGCACCCTTTTTCTTCAAGATGACAAATATTCTTTGATCTCCAGTCATATGATATGAGAACCCACTGTCTATGAACCATTCATCTTCTTATTTGCATTCTTTAGCGACCAATGCTATTAGACAATTTTCATTGTGTGGAGTTTCTTTCCTTTTCCATGTTGTAGTTGGTATGCAAACTTTTGGCATACGATTATCTTCCATCATCTCTCTACAATCTCATGCTTTGTGACCAAGATTATTGCACTTGTAACATACAATATTTTGATCCATTAATGGGTCAAATGGATTATAATTTCTGTTGATAGGTCTACAAACATTTTGATATCTACTATTTTCACCATTGATGTAGCTTGCACAGTTATTCCTTTCATTGAATATACAATTGATTTCCTTGTGTCCAAAATTTCCACAAGTATACTGATGTCCAAGAAAGAAATTTTGATACTTGGGCGTAAGTGATTTTCTTTGTGGTGTGGTCCATCTAATTTCACGATATAGTCTTCTATAGATTCCTTCACAATGATTTCTTTCACACCTGATAGGAGAGGATATTCTTGATGTCTCATTCCTTCTGAATTATAGTCTTCTATCTTGTTGTTCAACTTATTCTGGAATGTTGGTTTCATCATTTTCAACTTCCTTTTCTTGTTTTTTTTTCTTCAAACTGTCATTATATCCTAGTCTTGTCTTGTCATTTGGAGATCTTTGACTGCTAAGTATCTCATCTAATTTTTCAGTTCTTTTTTCAAACTTCTTCAACTTTTTTGTTGTCAATAGGAGCTCCCCTTTTGTGTGATCCAATTATGCTTTATGTTTCTCACAATGTTCTAATTGTTTCTTCAAGCTATTAATGGTATTTTCAAGCTTGTAATTCTCTTCTTCACAACTACTCAATTCACCTTTTAGTATTATGTTTATGTTTCTAAGGTTTCTATTTTCAGTTTCAACATACTTCAACTTTTCAAGATTTTCATCTTCTTGTTCACTCTATGCATTGTCTTTGTATACCCAAAAGGAATCAAGTTTGGTTTCTTCATCTGAATATTCTTCAAAAATGATTTCTTCTTCTTTAGAATTCTTGTGATCATCATCCCGGGTTTCTTGGGTTATGGAGAGGACTTCTACTCCATCATATTCGTCTTCATCACTCTCATCTGAGGAGATGTCATCATCCTTGGAGTAGAATCTCTTTTTATTGTTGAGACTTCTCTTTTTATAGTAGCAGTGTTCAACAATATGCCCTATTATACCATAGTTATAGAATTTGAGAGGAGACTTACCTTTGTATCTTCCACTTCCCTTCTGGAACGTTCTTACAAAATTTGCTATTTCTTCATCAAGGTCATTATCCTTGTATTTTGTCTTCTTTATGGCTTTAAAGTCTGCTTCATTGTTTAGCTTGTCACTTTCTATACTTGTTCTCATTTCATATGCTATAAGAGACCCATGTAATTCATCCATTGTCATTTTGGTCAAGTCCCTAGTTTCTTCAATAGTGGAGACCTTAGTATCATACTTCAAGAGAAGTGATCTCAACATTTTTTGTGCAACCAAGGATTCATCGATCTCTTCAGGTAATCCTCTGATATCATTAAAAACTTCATCAACTCTAAGAAAATAAGTTGCAATATCTTCCTTTTCATTCATCTTCAAATTTTCAAATTTTTCTCTATGTCATTGAAGCTTGACCTGCTTAACTTTTGGATCACTTTTGTAGATGCTCTTGAATTTTCCCCATACATCCTTAGTAGTGCTACAACCCATCACTTTTATAGAAATGGTTGGTGCCAATGCTGCTAGAATAACATGTCTAGATTTTGAATTACAACTCATAAGCTTATTCTCATTTGGATCGGTTGGAGAATTATTTGGGATTACATAGCCATTTACAAGTGAGTACCAAATGTCTACTCCCAAAGTCGTTAGGTAAGTTTTTACTCTATCACTCCAGTATGCATAATTTATTCCATCAAATTTTTGAATCCCATTTGAAATGTGCTCATGGTCATCCATCTCTGCTCGGGATTTTCCTTCCAGTGGTGAAACTGTTATGAAGGTAACCTGCTCTGATACCAATTGTTGATACTGAGAGGGGGGTGAATCAGTATCAAGAACAATTTAAAACTTTTTTCAAATTATACTTAAACCATTCAATTATATCCAATGATCAATTAACAATAGTATAAGAGTTACACCAATACACCACAATAAATCATGCACAATATATGATAAATAATCAATAGTTATTGTTCAAGGGAAGTAATGACTTCCAAAGGTAGCTACAGCTTCCAAGTGTAAAGGGAGGGATAAAAATCCAAGAGGAAGAAATAATCCTCCAATATCAAGAGATATTGTAACCCTCCATCCTTGCCCCTTCCTTCCGCCAAAGAATATACGAGAGATAATAAAACTTCACATTAAATCATCACCATCAACCAACCATCACATAGAACCTGATAATGCTTCCTGAGACTTCTTCAATTTCTACAATTATTCAATTCTTGGAATAGTCTGATCCTATAGATAATATTATTCATTTTATTCTCTGAAAATTCTCCAAGTTTCACTCCTTGAATCCTCTCCAAAAACAAGTTATAGAGAGAATGGTATACCTTGTTCGATTCCGGTTTATTCAAGAGACCGAACTTGTACAGAATGCCCTGTGCTCAATATTTAGAATCAAATTCAGAAACTCCCACACACGAAACTCAATTTCGTACTCTTTTCAATTCAATTTGTCCCCCTTCATTTGGATTCTCGATAAAGAAGTTATGATTTTTTTACTCGTAACACCTGTTTATTGACTAGCTTCAGGACTGGTCAAAAACTTTATCTTCCACAGCATGTATCTCCATAATTATAGCGAATCAAGAGCTGAAACTTTTACCATAGGTACCTTGATATGTCATTTCAATACCATAGCAAGTTCACCATCTAAATCATTCCATAAAAAATGTTATAGAAAAAATGGTAAGATGACCTGAAAATAACATACCTTAGAACACATCACCAAAAGACTTCATCCTCCCTTGAAATATGGCCTTGTTTACTTTTGGATTCCTCTGAAATTAGACTTGTGTATCAAATTAATGTATAATGATATTTATTTATACCATTTATGTCACTTCCTTTTAACATATTCCAACAGAACACTCTAGGGATAATGTCTCATGATGTTGCCTCAAATATAAACACTCCCTCTAGAGCTTGAGGTGACTCGTCCTCTGTCTCTTCTCCTGCTAACACTGAAGATAACTCTTCCTCCTTCTTTGGAGGTAACTCAATCTCTACTCCTTCTGGATGTAGTATGGCCTCCTTCTCTGGGAGCATCTTTACATACATTGGAACGTTTTCCATGTCTTCTACATACTCCGCCTCTATTGTTCCACTCCCTCAGGAATTATTTACTCTCCCAAGTGGACAATGGCTTCTCCACTAAAATACAAGAGCCTCTAAGTGAATAAATTAATATCTTGGGAAGTTTCTCTCTACTGCAAATAACTGGGCGGCACAAAGCTTCAGCTTAAAAATTGCTTTAGCAGCGAATGTTCAACATTAATAATTTTCCACCGATCACTTTGGAACCCTTGCTTGTCGTTCTAGTGAGTTCCCAGTTGAGGAAACTTGTTTTCTTACTAGATAGACTTCACTTGCCTCATAGGTGCCAAATTATTGTTTCCTCATCGACAATATTATGAATATGCAGGACAAATCAATGCTCGAGTCTCTTAGAACTTTGTCCTATACATAAAATTCTCGTAAACGACAGATCATGCACTGGAATTCGTGCCTAATTTCGATGCTCAAATTCTCACGAAGTAGAAAGAGAAATGCCATGGAACTTCTATTTGTTTTCCAAAGATCGCTCAACTTCTCAAACAAACTGTGTAGATTGAGAATCAGTTAAATCCAATGTTTGGCATCACCTTTGGCTTGGGAAACACCACTCACCCAAAATTCATGTTGGATTTCACATCTTCTCTATTTTTCAGCAATCCAGGACATTCACATGAGGGCGCTTAGCACAAAACTGGTATCTCCCAGGTCCAAATCGGATCAAGTCCCAACTTGTTTTGTTTTTCTACCCGAATCCTTTCTCTCTGGAAGACAATCAACTTCCTAGGATCATATCATGGATGATATATCCCTCTTCTTTTTCGGTTCACACCTCGTTGGCTCTGCCCATAGTTCTTGTATCTATAAGGAAGAGGCGGGTTGTTTTGAATGATGGAAGGCAATGTTTTCTCACTTCACGTGTCATACAAATTTGTGCGACCTCCAGTATTCTCTTAAATCGAGTTGTGACTAACACTCTACAACTTTTCCCAGTCACTTTGGTAACCATTAGAGAATCTATTTGATCAAAATTATAAACATTGTCCAAAATAATAAGAATGTTCTTGGCTTTATTCATAAGCCTCCTTGTTAAGAACCAAACATCAATACAACATAAAAAAACCTCAGGAAAAGTACTCAACGCCTTGAAAAAGAGATAATTTCAGATAATAAGCCTCTTCAAGGGGGATACCTCCCTTTACCCCACTTAAATGTTCAAGTACAAGATGATTCAAAATGAAAATGTCTCCTTAGTATATATAGGAGACTAGGAGGTATAATTACAACTAATGGCCTAAAGCCGACATAAATAAAATAACATTACTAATATAATATGCCCC
>ML777832.1:1116782-1130149 GCA_009831015.1 Picea engelmannii
AAATTCTCCATTTTCCATTTTTCTTAGGTACAACAACTAATGGAGAAACCCATTGACTATCAGAGATAGGGTAGATGAATCC
The DNA here is from genome assembly GCA_009831015.1 of Picea engelmannii. NCBI lineage: Eukaryota > Viridiplantae > Streptophyta > Pinopsida > Pinales > Pinaceae > Picea > Picea engelmannii. The sequence goes on from ML777832.1 coordinate 1,116,865, forward strand.
TACCTTCAATAATTTTTGTAATTCTTCTTTGACTACCTCTTTCAACATTGGATTCATTCTTTGTTGTGGTTGTATGAGTGGTCTTATGTTATCATCTGTGTAGATATGATGAGTACATGTATCTGGATGAATTCCCTGCATATCAGTATATTCCCAAGCAAATGCTTTATGATATTTTTTCAATAGTCCAATCAATTGTTCTTCCTGGGGTGGTTGAAAATTTGTGCCAATATTCAAATGTTTCCCAGGACTAATTTCAATTATCTTGCTTTGAGAATTTTCCATAGAAATAACTGGAAAGGTGTCATTAAATGCTGACTCTAAATAATGGATAGTGAAATTTTCTTGGAAAGTTTGTCCTAAGATTTCATCTGCAACAATGTATTGTGTGTCTCTTAATTCTTCCGAGATATCTGGTTCAGAAATGAAATAGTCTAATAGATCTTCGTTATTTTCCTCCCGAAAATCAAAGGCATGATTAATACTTAATATAAGTTGAATTAATTCTTCCTGTTGTTGATCTGTTTCATCAAGCCAAGGTAATTGATCTATTACAGAAGGATTTTGAGACGGAGGATAAAGTGTGATTTGTTTCCTTTTAGTCCCAGGTGAGATAAGCATATTCCCTGTTCTACAACCAATGAAAGCATCAGCTGTGGTCAACSAAGGTCTTCCAAGGATTAATGGATGGCCTCCTAGATTAGGTTTTGGTTGAAGGACTAGGAAATCTACTGGATATTCCCAAGAATCCAAAGAAACTGTGATGTCTTCCAGTATACCCTCAGGAACTACTTTAGATCTATCAGCTAATTCTAAGACCGTGGTGGTTGGTCTCAGATTTTGCAAATTCAAATGTCTCATTGTTTCTAATGTCATCATATTGATAGTTGCTCCTAAGACAATCAATGTTTTAGAGATCGAAAAATGGTTGATTGTTATGGTTACCATTGGAATTCCTGGATCAACATATTTTTCGATGGAAATGTTATTTGACATTAGGCCTGCTAGATTTCCAATTACATGAATTGTTGGTGGATCTTTCCTTATTTTGTTGGTTTTCTTTGAACACAATTCCTTAATTGTTTATTTATAGATTGGAATATCCTTAATAGCCTGCAATAAAGGAATTTTTACACAGACATTTTTTAATTCATCTAAGACATCAAACTCAGGAAGAGATATTGGTAATTTCTCTTTGGCCAACCTTTCTGGGAAAGGAGGTGTTTGGATATTTAATGATTTTCCCTTCTGGATTTGATTGTCTATTGATAGCTCTTATGTGCTAGGAGTCTCCTCTTGTTCAATTGGTTTTTCTGTGATAACAGGAGAATCCTTGGATAAAACTTTTCCAGACCTCAAGTGGATATTTTGAAGAGGGAGGATGGAATATGATGGTCCGTCTTCAACATTATACATAGGTTTTTCCACTTTATTATTAGGATTGGAGATTGGTTGAGATGGTAATTGAGTTGGTCTGGGTGGAGGTTTGTAACATATTGTTCTTTTAAACACCTACATTTATATCACCTATCTTGGCCATAATTACTCTCCCTCTTATGTGCTACAACCATAAGGTTTACAATGACCTTACAAAATAGAACGTTCAGATAAACATGAGGAGCTCACAATTCGATGTTTATTTATGATCATAAATTTTCATTATTATTGCAATAAATAACCTCATATTTAACCTCATATTTATAAATAACCTCCATATATCAATAACCTCATGTTTATAAATACATCACATTTATAATTAACATCAGGTTAAAAAATAACAATATAATCATGTTTAAAAATGACATCATGTTAAGGATAACCTCTTATTTATAAATAGCATCAGGTTATAAAAATAACGATCTGACATCATAATTGAAAGATGTTTAAAATAACAATATGACATCATAAGTGGAACGTCAATATATATCCATAACAATATTTAAAAGGACTAGGTGAAAAATATAACAACATTTAAAAGAGCATGGTACAGAATTATCCATACTTTAAAATGCCAACATTTAAAATCAGTACTATTAAAATGACAATATATATAAAACATCATAACTACATACCATCGGTGTCACTAACATTCAATTATTTTAAAAGCCAACCATGAGTAAGGAAGTAAGGCTATTGGTTGGCAGACTCAATTTAATGGAATTGAAGGGCGTTGATGTTTTTCTTTTCTTTATTTTTAAAAACAAACAACCAGGTGGCAGAATTCCCAGGATTGCCTAACACCAAATCCCATTCTCTAAATGCTACCAAGTGAAGTCAATCTCGCCTCAAAACATAATAATGATTGCAGCCGTAAAAAACGGAGGTCAATAAAATTCGGAGGTAACAGGTTTTGTTTTTCTATTTTTAAACACCAAAGGCGACCGGACTTTTGCTGATCACCCAACTCCAATATCACAGAAATTTTAACCGTTACGGACCCAGTCATGCTGGCACAAACAAAGCATAATTACCAACGAAAGTGACAGAAAGTCAAGGGAACAAATTTATAGGAAAGCAACAGCGGGAAGAGGGCGAGTAAGACCATTGGTGCCAGGTAGGCGTAACGCCTGCGTGAACATGGAAATCGCTGAAGGAAAAATACCCCCCAAAAATGGTAATAACTCAATACCCCACAATGCCCAATGCCAATCCATAATGCAGAATGCCAATTCGAAATCCAAGGATGCAGAACCGAAATCCAACACGCGGAATGCCGAATCGATCTCCAGGAATGCCAAATCGAAATGCAGAATGCTCAACCCAGAATGCAAATGCCAAATCGGGTTCATGAATGGTCAAACATAGAATTCAAATGCCAAATCGAAGTTCATGAATGCCGAATTGAAAACCAAAATGTAGAATGCCGAATCAATCTCCAGGAATGCCAAATCAAAGTGCATAATGCTCAAACCCAAAATACAAATGCCAAATCGGAGTTCATGAATGCTCAAACACAGAAGGAAATGCCAAATCGAAGTTCATGAATGCCGAATTGAAAACCAAAATGCAGCATTTCACAAACGAAAGACACCATATTATAAACGAAATTCCCACCACTGGAATGCCCACTATAAATCAAAAGAACGCCATTGTATAAAAACGCCCAATATAATAACTGCCCACTGTATATAATAAAAATGCACAATATAATAATGCCCGCTGTATATAATAAAAACGCCCAATATGATAATGGCCCACTGTATATAAAACACCCAATAACACAAAAGAAAAATGCACACAGTAAAACCTTTTCCCCAAAAACGTGTCACTATCATCAACAACAACAACGAAATATAAAAACGAAAATTCCAGAAATCCCAATTCATTAACAATTTAACCAAACAAATTTTCAGAACTACGTCGCAGTAAGCATTCCAAACGAAATTGCTGATGGAGTTTTTTAGTGTCACAATTACAAGGACGAGTTGCGAGAAACAATTTAACCTTCATCATTCATAGAAACAAATTTCCAGAACTAGCTTTTTCAGTAACAATTATATAAAGACAAAATTGCCAGAACGATCTCACAATGGCCATTTACTGAAAGAAATTGCCGACGGAGTTTTTCAGTAACACAATACACAGTGAATCTATCCATATGGGATGGAGGAGAAAAGAAGATTACAAAGATGGAGGATTACTCAAGGTGACACAGTAGAGTTTTGCAGCACATTTAAAAACACAACAATCCACTGGAGGTAAGCAATTAAAGAACAACCATCTAGCCCAACAATAACCAGCATCGATTGAAATTAAATGTTTATTCATCTAGATTTTCATTACATAAGCAGATCTAATCATAACCTAATGCATTCTACTCTACTAAATGACACACGTACCTTTTCCCTTTCGACCGCCTCGATTGATGTCCGTGCCTCGGTTGATGTCCTGCACTCCTGGCCGCTCCTGCTTGTCGATGGTAGAGAGCTCACCGGTACCTCCCAGCCAATCGCTAGGGGTACTCTTCTTCCCCGTTAGCCCCCCGAGCCGCAAAGGGGCCACACAAGATCCAAAGATAAGAGTAGCTTCTCAGCTCGCCTCCAAGGCTGAGCTACCACTCCAATACAACTGAGAAATTCCCAACTCCTTACAAGCAATCAATCAAGCCACAATCCGGCAGCGTAACGTTATGCTAACCATTCATCCCCTTTCTTCCTCATCTTCCCTTCTCTTTATAGAAATTGGAGACCCACCTACTTTCCTAATTCATTTTTAATTTAATTTTTAAAGAAAAACTTCTAAAAAATATCTATCATCCAAGTGTCATTCATCCCCCATGTTTCTCAAAAATTATTTACTTTAAAAATATAAAAAGACTCATTTCCCTCACCCCCCCTAGTCGCTCCTAAAATTACTCCTACTGTTCCTAGATCCCCTCACATGCTTTTAATAACTTTCCCTAAAAGAAGTTGCTATTTCAGTTCATTATAGAAAGTTATTAATTCTTGATTCTTTTTTTCTTTTTACCCTATGTCCTTTACTTTCCTTTATTAAGTTTCCTTTATTACAAGTTTCCTTATTTCTATTATTTATTCCTCTCTTTTTTTTTTCTTTTTTTTTAAACCCAAAAGGATAAATGCGCTTAATAGTCTTTTCATTATATTTTTAAAATCCTAACTTTTATACTCCCACACTTTAATTAGTTTTATTTCTTTTTTACCATTTAAAAACCATGGGTTTCAATTAATTTATCTCCCTCATTACTTTACCCCCCTTTAATTTAAGAAGACTTTAACTAACACTTAGGAGGGTTTTTTTTTTTTTGTAAATAAGAAGTATATGTTATATTAAGAGCCTGCTAAAGCTGACAAAAGTGTCAAAATACAACAATATATTGGCTGCAGTTACCGGACTGCCCCAACAGAGGGGAAACTAGTCCAGCCAGCCCCCCCAATTCAAAATTTTAAGAAAGTCATAAGGCCTAAAAAAATAGAGTACAGACTGACATTCCTCTAAACTATGAACCTTAGAAAACTTGACAAACAACACCAATGAGATAAACACCTGGCAGATAGCCTATCCACGTGGCTCGGAGGTCCTTTGTCCACGGTTCTTCTTTAATGAACGTCGGCTGATCATCCCATCTTTTTTCCTTTCTCTCATCACATGCTGTATCCGCAGCTTGTCCTCATCGCTCCACCTTCTCTTGCTTCTCTTCTGCTGGTCACGACATTCCATCCATGCCCGCACCTGTAGCAACATCAGGTGCCTTCCCTGGAGCAGAGTCAATCGGGTCCAAGGCGAGCTCTGAGTGCATAGTAGAGATTAAATGAAGAAAGCTCTCTACGTTGTCGTCTGTGGCTTGCAGGTGATACTTAAGGTCCTCCACCTCCATTCTTATCTCAAAAACTAAGTCATACAGAATGACCAGTCGATCCCTGAAGTACTCTCTCTCGAGGTGGTCCACGGGGTGGAGGCGCGCGCATTTAGGCTCTCCATATGTTGGTGGTGCACCACTCAGAAGGCGCGAAGGTCCAGGAATAGAAAATGGTGCTGAGAATTGCATCCAGGGGTCCTGAGGGCATCTCAGAAGCAGAGCCGACCCTCATGGAATGGTAGCCATGGAGTGAGGAAGCATACAATGCGAAGGTGGTGGGGAGATGACTGTGGACAGAGTTGGAGGACGGGAGGATGAAAAAGTGGAGGGTGAAGCTGAAGGCGAGACCGAGGGTCGATGGGGCTTCCAGGGAGAGCCCCTCCTCGGCCTTCCTCTAAGTCGTTCCTTCATGAGTGTAGGTGGACTGGTCTGAGCGCAATTATACCAAAGGTGCAGGGAGGTAACTGAAACTACAGCAATCCAGTAGGTGAAATCCAAGTCCCGTTTGCGCCGTGAAGGGAGGAGCCCTTCAAACTGCACACAGGGATCGATAATCAGAACTGCAAGCCGAGCCATAAAAAAAAAATTGAAGGTACAAAAGGTGGCGTCAATTCCCATTACCACGACGTTAAATGTGATTAAACTCCTGGGAGGGTAGCAGTCTGTGGCACGAGCCCATCACGTGGCTCCGTGTCGCATCGGACTGTGTCTTCTCCCAACCGTTGCCACGAGGAACCCATTAGCACCCCATCCGGGGGAACATCTACTAAGCCAGTTTTTCGAATACAATGTTGGAGGATGGGATGATCTGGAGTCTGGGCTGAATAACATCGGAGGTCCGGTCCTCTCCAATCAATGCCCAAATTAGCCAATTCATTCGCGACTTGATTCGCCTTCCTTCGAACGTGTGTGGGGATGATCACCTGATGAGAGTGCAGCAGACCTGCAACGATCTGCAATCCATGTGAAAGTCTCCAGCTTGGCGAGATGTTGTCCAGGTTGGCCCCATGTAGGATTCTTCACAGCAAGCCAATGATGACTTGAGAGTCCCCTTCGATGAGGATTTTTGTATAATTGTTCTGAGAGGCCATTTGCATACCGTTGATAAGTCCCCAGAGTTCTGCTGCATTATTCGTGGAATGCCCAAGAGGGCCTTCTCTTATGGCTAAGATGTGTCCAAGATGATTTTGGAAGAACACTCCATATCCTGCATCTCCCGGATTGCCTTTAGATGCTCCGTCAAAATTGAGTTTGAGGAAATTCTTAGGGGGAGGAGACCAAAGGGAAGGGTGTTACGGAGGGGGGGTGGGAGAGGGGGAGGTAGGCGCCTGAGAGGAGGGAAGAGGAGTCCAGTGCCAAAGGATGGGGAGCTCAGAGGGAGAGCAATCTAAGTCTGCATCTGACGAATGTCTAAGATGGAGAGTTTCCAAGAGGTTGCATTGGCATTGACGCCAACACTGATCCCAAGGGTGAGCCTTATTTCTGAAAATTCTCCTGTTTCTTTCTTTCCAAGTTTGCCAGAGGAAAAATCCCGGTAAGAGATGCCAAACCCTGTTGAGGTAAGGAGAGATAAAAACCCGATCCCTCCAATTTAAAATAGTTTCGATGACACTATCTCTGAGGCGGTCCGAGGTGCGCATGATTATCGCTACTTGATCCCAGACCTGAGCTGTGTAAGGGAAAGTATTGAGCAGATGATTCAAGGTTTCCTTTGCCTCCCCACAAAGTATGCATAAGGAGGGTCCCACAAACCCCCTCTTCAAGAAATTTTCCCAGGTGAGAATGCTTGAGTGTGAGACCAGCTAAAGAAAAAGGCTGATTTTTGGCCAATGCTTAAGATTCCAAATTTTCCCCCAAATATTTGTGCCTGTGGGACGGTCTGGCTTGGTCTTAATTTGATAGGCTTCCTGTGTGGTGAAGGAGCCCTGTGGTATGTAACCCCACCTAAGTATGTCTTCACCAACTCGTATAGGAATTTTCCGCTTGGCCATCGCTTCTTGAAGTGGTGCCAGATCGATGTGCAGAGCCAAGTTAATTCGCGCCCTATCCAGGTGCCAACTGCGCCAGGTGTCCCCCATGGGGTCGTTTTGCCAGTAGTCCGCTACCTTTGTTAGGCCCATGCCTGTATCCTAAGGAAAAATGTCGCGGGCCCACTCCTCAACTTTCAAGGATGGCCATTGTTGCCAGGAATCTTGCCAGAACATAGTCGTTTCCCCATTTCCTATCTCCCAGAAAGCATGCTGAGTGACGATCTGCCTACTCTGCTTGGCCACTGTCCAGATTAAGGATCCCATGTTATCCCCATTCCATCTAATCAAGTTATTCTCTGTTGTGTTAGGGGCATATTTCTTCCTCCATAACTTATCCCAAAGATCTGTGGGATTTTTTAAGCAGCGCCACCAAATTTTGGCACTAAGGACCTTGTTCATGATAGAGGGATCTCTTATTCCTAGTCCCCCCTGTTCCTTGGGCCTACGGATATTTTCCCAACTGACTAATGCTATCTTCTTCTCTTTGTTAATACCTTTCCAGACGAAATTTCTTTGTAAGCTTTTGATGGTGTTGAGAACAAATCTTGGGGCTGCCAGCACCGAAAAAGCATAGATCGGGAGGGCTTGAAGGACGACTTTGAGCAGAATGAGACAGTTGGGCAGATTTAAAGCTCGAAAGGTCTAGGAGGAGATCCGTTTGGAGAAGGAAGAAAGAAGGTTCTCCCAAGAGGAGTTCCTGAGGGCGTTGTCAATCAGGGGTATGCCTAGATATTTGGACGGAAGGGAGCTTCTGTTGAAACCTAGGATATCAAAGATGTGACGCTGGATCAGAGGTGGTGTATTGAAAAAGAAGATTTGGGACTTATCCTTGTCGCATTCCAGACCTGAAGCATCAGAAAAGGTTTGTAGGATCTCATTGAGCGAGTTGGCTTCTTTTGCAGTTAGGTTTCCCATCAATAGGGTGTCATCTACGAATTGACTATGAGAGATAGGCGGGGAGATGTCGTGTAAGGGTAGCCCTGTCAGAAGGTTGTTTTCCAGAGCAGCATGGATAGTTCTGTTAAGTCCTTCAGCCATGATGATGAAGAGGAAAGTGGAAAGGGGGTCTCCCTGTCTAATCCCTCTTGTATGGGAGAAGGTTTTCGAGGGTACACCATTGATGAGCAAGGAAAAGAAGGTCGAGGAGGTTAGATTTAAAATCCATGTGACCCAGTTTTGATCAAAGCCAAAAGCTAAGAGTATTGCTTTCATATAATCCCAACTGAGCTTGTCAAAGGCTTTTGAAATGTCCAGCTTTAGAATCATCCCTGGGGTTTTGGTTTTCTGCAAGGAGTGAATTACCTCATGCACCAAAATGATGCTATCCAGGATTTGTCTGCCCTCGACATACCCCGATTTCTCTGGGGAAATGATTGTTGGTAGAATCGGCTTGAGTCTTTGGGCGATGACTTTTGTGAGGAGTTTGTAGATGACGTTGCAGAGGGATATATGCATATATTGCTTGGGTCTATGCACTTTCCCTTCTTTGGGGATTAGGGTAAGAAAAGTGGCATTGAAAGCCCGGAGGACTTTTCCCGTGATCCTTGAGTTTTCTAGGATTTCCCAGACCTCCGTTCAAATCATCGGCCAGCAATAGTGGAAGAAATCGTTGGTGAAGCCATCTAGGCCCGGGGCCTTGCACTTGGGGTATCTTGGAGTGCTTGATCTACTTCCTCGATGGTGAAGGGTCTGAGGAGGGCTGCATTTTGTTCGTGGGTTACAAGGGTAGGCACATGCCTTGTAATCTTGTTGATTGCTTCATGTCTGTCTGTAATGGGCTCCGTGAGAAGGTCTTGAAAGTATTCAACCAAATTTGTTTCCAGGTTAGCATGGGAGTGAAGAGTCTCCCCCTCCTCTGAGATGAGATGCGTGATCTTATTAGATTGCCTTCTCTGGATAGTAGTTCTGTGGAATAATTTAGTGTTGCATTCCCCTTCCTTGAGCCATTGTATACGTGACTTCTGTTTCCACAGTATCTCTTCCTGTCTTTTCCTTTCTGCTATCTGTTGATTCACGCTGAGTTCCTGGGTGCAGAGCTCATATGCACTGAATCTCTTCCATTTGCTCCAAGAGTTGTTTTTGTGAGTCAAAGATGCTGCCGAAGGTGTGATTGTTCCAGAGCTTTAGCATTTGTTTGAGATTCTTCAACTTTTGCTAGAACCTATACATTTTCGATCCGTGGGATATTTCTACCTCCTTCCACCAACCTTGAATGTTTGCTTGGAAATCTGGATGATCTAGCCAAAATTGCTCAAATCGGAAAGGTTTCTTTCCAGGAGTGGCTGGGACATTCATCCATAACTATATGGGCCAGTGGTCCGATCCGATGCGATTTAGGATAGTAGATTCCATTGCAGTGCCATCCATCATGAGTGGCTCCGATACAAGGAAGCGGTCTAGTTTGCAAGCGATCTGGTGCAGTCCCGTTCTTTTTTTGGACCAAGTGTGAATGCCATTATTGGCCTCTAAATCAATTAGCCGAAGGTCATCTATTAAACTATTGAAGTCACCAGAGTCTCGATCCAGTCGTCGCGATCCTCCTTTTTTATCCTCCAGGCTACGGATGATATTAAAATCGCCCCCCACTATCCATCTATGGTATTGTGTGAGGCTGGATAAGTAACTTAGGCTTTTAAGGAAGGCCTGTTTGTCTCTTGGAGTGGCCGGTCCATAGACGCTTGTTAGATGTCCTGGCTTGTTAGAGACGATGAGCCTATAATCGGTCGTTATAGACCATCTGGTGGTACACAAATTTTCCAACAGGACTGTGTTGGTGTTCCAGAGGATAGTCAATCCTCCAGTCATTCCTGTGGCATCAATTGAGACCGCTCCTCCTTACTTCCAGTAATAGGGGAGTAGTCGATCAAAGTCTTATGAGGTGCATTTTTTTTCCTGTAACAACACCACATCTGGTGCTTCCGCTATGGTCAGATCTCGTAGCAGCTTCTGCTTGCTACGTCTGTTGAGGCATCTGATGTTCCAAGATATGATATTCATGATGACTGAGGGGGGGGGGAGAGGGGAGAATCTATCCGATATTAGGTGAATCTGCCCTGAATTTACCATAAAGCTCCCAATTTCCTGTATGAGCTTGTTTGTTGATTTCTTGCCCCGTCACTTTTCGTCCTTCTGAGCTTTGTTTGGGGTTTTTGTCTGAATACCCTGGATGCCCAAGGCTTTGCCAGCTCAGGATGAGGATCCCGCAGAGGAGTTGAGAAAAAATTTGTGCACCTTCCTTAGTTTATCCCTGGGTATGGTATAAAGTTTTTGATGTCTATAGGCATGCTCAAGGTGCTCCATATCCACTCCAGCTAGGTCTTGTTCTTCTACCTCCATGTCCTCATCCCCCTTGTCTATGTCCTGCAGTTCTGATGGACCCCGTATCGGGCCCATGGGGGGGTGACGGGGTCCGACTCCTTACTCCTCGCGGGTTGTTCAGCCTCCGGGACCTTAGTTTGGGATACGGTTTGCTGGGATGGTGGATTCGTGTGTGATGGATTTGTAAGTTCTTCGGGGTGATCTTGTAAAATTGAAAACTTATTGCTGGTGGAGGGATCTTTACTTACCTGGACTGGTTGCTTTCTTCCGCCCTGTCTTGTTCGCCCTACCTGTTGCATGAATCCTTCCTTGTCCTTGTCACTTTCTGGGTTCCCTCCCTTGTGAGTCACGTTGAGTGGGCATTCCCGGAAGAGGTGTCCATGCTCGTGGCATTTCTGGCATCGGAAGGGAATGTGTTCATAGTCGATGGTTTGAGTCCAGTCTTCATCATGATACTCTAGTGTAATTGACCCTGGAAGCGGCTTGGCTATGTTCAAATAGATGCAGATTCTTGCATATGAAGTGTAGCGTCTTTGTTTAGTTTCTTCGGAGGACTTAACATAAATACCAATGGTGTTGCCTATGCCGGTGAGGACTTCCTCCAACCAGAATTCCTGAGGAAGAGAATACAGCCTGATCCAAACCGGCGCATGGGTGAAGTCCTCCTTTTCAGGGCTGAACTTTTCCGTCCAAAATCTCAAGAAGAGTCCCACCGAGTTGTAAAAATAAGGCCCCCCATCAAAGATATGGTTCCTATATTCTAGGTTGTGGAGGATGATCGTGAAGAAGCCCTTCGATCCCAATTGTAGATCGTAGTGACCATTTGGTCTCCACCAATACTGTATCCATTTGACCAAATCACGCTCCGAGGGCCAAAGCCCTAGAAACTTCCCTACCAGGGCATTATCTCTCATGTATTGTTTCTTCTCCTCTATACGGGGCGAGATTATAACATATTTTGGGGCTTGTGGTGCTTGTGCAATGCACTTACCGGGGATCCAAGGGGCCGAGGCGCTTGTAGAGAAGTTTTCCTTAGTTGGGTCTATATCTATCTCCCGATCCTTGAATGTCCCTTCGATCAGCAGCTACGCACGCATTTCTGGAGGTGTTTCAAAGGTTGGCTGCTTCACCTCGGTTGCCAGATCATCATTGGCCATGACTCGGCTATAGGAGATGCCAGTCAGCGCTCCCTCCTGGTGATGTGTGAGCCCCTACAGGGCCATCAACGTGTGGGCATATCCCACTGCGGCTGTCAGTTCCTAAAACCTAGATGCAGAGCCTCAACTCCAATACCATGTATAGGTAACACTTAGGAGGGTTTTATTTTACACCCTTATGTTTATTTTTTTTGTAGGATCTTTTCTAAGGGCTCATCAAAATTTTATGTTAGAGAGGTTTTAAATTTAGGTTTAGATTTGAACTGGGTGAAAATTAATTAGGGGAGTCGTTTGAGAATTCCTTCAGGTGTTAAGGACTTTAGGTTCATCTAGGTTTGTCTCATAATCACCCTCAATGCAACGTGCCCTTCAGGACACACTACGTGCTCCAAGGGTGCCACTCTCTTTGTTTCTTTCTGTTGCACAACGTGCCCTTCAGGATGCACTGCATGCTCCAAGGGTGCCACTTGCCAACTTGCGGTTCTTTTGCACGACGTGCCCTTCAGGATGCACCACGTGCTCCAAGGGTGCCACTCGCTGACTTGACTGATTGGTAGACATCTATAACCCCTGGAGTCAACAATCCGCCAGGTGAACTTGTGGGAGACTAAGGGATCTAAGGAATAAGGCCCCCACCTTATTGTGTTCCCCTTAGAATCATCGTGAGAAACTGTCGCAGTCTGCCCTCACGGCATCGTGGATCCTCTTAAACTAGGTAATCGTTAACCTACAGTTCGAGCCACGACGGGAGTGCTAGTAGGTTGTGGCAGGGATGTTGTCCACACCTCTCCCTCAACCTCTCTGGAACTTGTGTGTGGCCCCTCTACTCCATATGTGAGTCTGGTCGGCAAGCTATCGTCAGCCTACATCATCAACCATCATGTCAGATCATGTCATCAACATATCATCAATCAATAACTATCATGGTAAATAAATCAACTCAAGTAGCACACTCCCTGACTCAATCCAGAGTCCAAGGGTTCTGTCGATGCCTCTGCATCCTCCAGGTCAAAAACCCTGCACACTCAAATAAACTGAGTCAATAGAACATGTATATACAATATTAAAACATCATGTCATCTATCATAACACATCAAAATCGGTTATAAATTTTTTAACATCAGAAAAGTCCAGATCACTTGCGAGCAAGTGTCCTCAAATAATAGGTTTTCTCAGTGCGCCAGAGCGGGATGTAACAGATTTCCAATTACATGAATTGTTGGTGGATCTTTCCTTATTTTGTTGGTTTTCTTTGAACACAATTCCTTAATTGTTTTTTTATAGATTGGAATATCCTTAATAGCCCGCAATAAAGGAATTTTTACATAGACATTTCTTAATTCATCTAAGACATCAAACTCAGGAAGAGATATTGGTAATTTCTCTTTGGCCAACCTTTCTGGGAAAGGAGGTGTTTGGATATTTAATGATTCTCCCTTCTGTATTTGATTGTCAATTGATAG
>ML777832.1:1157742-1172421 GCA_009831015.1 Picea engelmannii
AGGAATAAAGTGATCACTCTTCGTTAGAGTCGTGTCTCCTTGCCGTCAGGGGCAATCCAACAATAAAATCCATCGAAATGACTTCCCATTTCGATTCCGGAGTGGCATGTGGTTGAAGTAATCCTGTCGGGTGTCTATGTTCAGCCTTTACCTGCTGACACTCGAGACATCTAGCCACAAAGTTGACTATGTCGGCCTTCATTCCTTTCCATAGGAACAAGGGCTTAAGGTCTGCCCTCATCTTCGTGACTCCTGGGTGAGACATGTAAACGACTCTATGAGCCTCACTCAGGATCAACATCCTCAACTCTTCGTTTGGCGGTACGTAAATCCGACCTCTAAATATCAATAACCCATCACTGTCAAAGGTAAATCCCTCATATCGTGGTACCATCATAGTGTTTTGTCTGATAAAATCCTCGACTTCCTTGTACCAGTCATCGTCACGCTGTAAAGTGAGAATCTTCTCGCGAAGATTCGTTTGAAGAGGCAACACCGAAAATATGCGTAGCCTCCGACTCAAAGCATCTGCCACTCGGTTCCTTTTTCCCTTTATGTAAGTAATCTCGAAGTCGTACTCACTAAGCAATTCCGACCAACGCTATTGTCGCGCGTTCAGGTTGCTTTGCGTGAAAATGTGTTGTAATCCACAATGATCCGTCTTTAATTCAAATTTTCGTCCAACCAGGTAGTGTCTCCATACCTTTAAGGCATATATGATGGCTAATAATTCCAAATCATGTGTCACGTAGTTTTCCCCATGTCTTCTTAGCTTCCTCGAAATGTAAGCTATCACTCGTCTGTCCTGCATCAAGACTCTGCCTAAACCTTCCTTGGATGTGTCAGTGCATACCAAGAGTCTGCGTCCATGTCAGGGACCTTTAGTATCGGTGCTGTCGTCAAAAACTCTTTAAGCCTCCTAAACGCTTCTGCGCATTTCTCTGTCCAATCAAACTTCTTGTTTTTCTTCTGCAATTCCGTGATCGGATTTGCTATCCTTGAAAATCCTTCGACAAAATGTCGATAGTATCCTGCTAAACCCATAAAACTGTGCACTTCTGTGACATTCGTCAGTGCAGGCCATTCCATAATAGCCTCAACCTTGGCTGGATTTACGACGATACCTTCGTCGGAGATGACATGCCCTAAGTAGTGAATCCTCGATTGATAAAAAGAGCATTTGGACATCTTCCCATATAATTTGTGTTCTCGTAAACACTGTAGTACCAGGCGCAAGTGCTCATCAGCTCCTTCGTCTTCCGAGAGTATATCAACATGTCCTCAATGAATACTTGGACGAACTTGTCCAAGTACTCGTGGAACACCCTGTTCATCAAACTCATGAATACCCCTGGGGCGTTTTTCAGTCCAAAAGGTAAACTGTAAATTCGTAATGTCCAAATATTGTCTTATAAGCGGTCTTAGGGACGTCATCCTCCTTGATCCGTAACTGGTGGTACCCTGATCGTAAATCGATCTTAGAGAACACCGTCGCACCCTTCATCTGATCGAATAGATCGTCAATTCTTGGTAAGGGTACTAATTCTTGATCGTAGCCTTGTTTAGTTGACAATACTCAATGAAAAGCCTCCACGATCCGTCCTTCTTCCGAATGAAAATAACGGGTGCACCCCACGGTGACACACTAGGATGTATCAGTCCCAGGTCTAGCAACTCCTTCAGCTGCATTTTTAACTCTTGCAACTCCGGGGTCGACAACCGATAAGGCGTTCTCGCTACCGGTTCAGTCCCCGGTTTCAGGTCTATAGTAAACTCCAATTCTCTTTCTGGCGGCATCCCAGGCAACTCCTCTGGGAATATGTCCGCAAACTCCTTCACCACCAGAAGGTGTTCTAGACCTTCTGCTACTCCCTTTTCGTTGAGTGCAAGGATCGCATAAAGCTTGCACCCCTTGCGCATACTCTTCCGTAACTGTAAGGAAGAGGCGAACCTCAGAGATACTCCCTGGTTTTGTCCTACTATCACACTTCCTTGTCCTTCATCATCCACCAAGCTCAACTGTTTCGTCTTACAGTTGAGAATCGCTTCATGCGGTTCCAACCAATCCATATCGATCACGACGTCATAAGATCCTAAGATCGTGACGTACGAGTCGTCTCTCGTGACAAACTTTCCTTGGTTAAGGGCATAGCCTGTAACCTTTCCTCCATCCTTCTGATTGGCTTCTGAAGCCCTCTTTATGAAGCTAAAATTGTCATGAACGACTTCCTTCAGGACGACATCGTGCAAGGTTTGAGGCATCAAACCTTTAAATCTTGCATGCAGGCTGTCGTTAAGGCCCAACATGAACCTGATGACCTTAAGCTTCTCAAAGTTAAGGTGCAGAGCTTACCAGAGCAGCGCCATAAAACGTGCCTCGTACTCGAGCACCGTACGACCTCCCTGTCATAATGTGTTGAACTCATTGAGCTGAAGCTCAATGAATTCCTCAGAAAGGCACCTCTCTCAGAACCGTTCCTCAAACAGTTCCCATGACACATCTTCTATGGCCATGATCAGCTGCGGCAGGAGCGTCTTCCACCATCGAAGACAGCTCCCCTTTAGTGGAAAGACCGCCATGTGGACCTTCATGTTGGAGGTATAATCGTGAAGTGCGAAGCACATCGCCATATTCTCCAACCATGCCTCGGTGGCTGCGCCGTCCGGGGTGCCCAAGAACTCTGGAAAAATTTACCTTCTCGAATTCACGGTGAACGCCACCTGTGACGGCCGGTGCGCACAGCGAAACCTCAGGGGTGCCAGTGCCCTGGCCTCATCTCTGTCCAAATGGCTGATCAGAGCCTCAGACATGCGCTGAAAGGATCTCATCATCCCAATACATCACCAACTGCTATATGTTCCTGTCCGAGCACATGCTCGCCTCCCTGGGGGTTAGACCCCTCAGGCGTGGATGCTGCTGGAGGCGTCTCGCCTCCTCCCCTAGCACCCCATCGTCTGCCTCCGCAGCGTCCTCTAACCATGATTACCACGCACACACGCAATATACTCAATCAACAACAGTAAATATACACACCTAATTGTGTGACACCCTGGACAACCGACAAGACGCAACCACGATGTTCATCACAAGAAGACTAAAGGCACACGACGAGTAACTGYAAACAATATACGACCAGAGGCATAAGGTGCACAACGTAAACATTTAGCGACCAAAGCACTGACCACCCGACACAACAGACCCAGCAACCAGCTAAATACCATCAAGCACAACATAAATAAGAAATACGATTGCGCCCCTTACGRAAGGCGCGCGACAAGGACTCTGACGACGAACACCCAAGTTTAACATTGTTCAAATAATCATCAGCCCTCTTTTACTAACTCCAAGTAGTTTAATGTTCGTAAATCCAGGACATTTCACCATGTATGTCTCGTCCATATCAATAGTTTACACTAACCTCATAATAAGATAACCATATCATTTTATTTCTAATTTCCATAACATTGAAATAACAATACGGTCATACCTTTCTACTCTAACCTTGCAAATTGCTGATAGGGTAAGAACAAGACAACTTCATATTTCAACTTTATATTAGCTATACGAAATTTATAGACAATTATTCCAGGACATATGTGTGCCATAACATCTTCCCTCACCTACAACATTGAAATTATCATCATATTATAGGTAACACCTACTCGGACTAACATTGTAACTTCGTAGTTAAAATTGGCAATACATAAATTCGCAAATTCTTATGACAATAAGGAAAAGGGCAATACTGAAGGGGACAATTATCCATATGTAAAGACAATGATTAAAGATGAAAATACTAAATATCGATATAAGCAATAGCATCACAAATGAAATTATCATCATATCATAGGTCACATCAAATTGAGATTTACAATATACATCATAGTGGAATAGGGCTACCTATAAAATAATAAAAATTTAAAAAGGACACTAATTACAAGGCAATGGATTTGCATTCAATGCAATTCACTTTAAACATAAGATTTAAGAATTTCAATTAGGAACAKGAAAATTATAATATTTTGTATCAACAATTTACACATATCTTTACATATCTTTTAGATTTTTATAACCCTTACATATCTACGTCACCCCTTCATTGATTTATAATAAACAAATAATTAAATATAATATATAATAATATGAACCTATCTAGTCATAACTTTTATCCATTAATTTCTACTAATAAATTAATCCGAATATAATATAAACAGTGTAAATATTGACATCCCCTACTTTTACTGACTTCTCCATGCACATGTCGAGCATAGACTGCGGTATCTGTTCGGATGCCCTGAAACATACTGCTCAGAGGTTGGGGCACTGTACACGATGCATTGGGCTCAGGTCAACATTAAATCAAGCATTGTTTATTTAATCGAATGCTAGAAATCAGGGAATAGCATTTAATCGGAACGACACAATTACGCGATCCTAAGCCAAGATAAACTGCATTAACCAAGAGTGGTAACGGACTGAGAACCAGATAACATAAAATGTGGAGGTGCCAACTGGCAAGACGCAGCGACAAACACGCACCCGGCGCTAACGCAGTGAACAATATGCAGTAGTAACCCAGAAAAAGACGCTCACGGTTTTCATAACCCGGGAAACTTGAGAAACCCAGGCATTAAAAAAAAAGTAGGGATGCAGACAATTAAAAACGCCATTGTAATAGAGCCCCTAAAAGTGGAACATAGACCCAATCAGTATCGCAGACCCCAAGAGAAAAAGAAACGAAATGCAAGGGAATTGGTTGGACAGGCCGTTGCAATTGAATTGGTGTTCACCATTATCATGCAGACCCCAGGAAATTAAATTTAATGAGTGGAGTTCGGTTTGGCACGCAGATGTAAGGAAGGTCAGATTGCCTTCAGACTGCTATCAGGTTTGCATTGTCAATTAAACGCAGACCCCACTGACTAAATCGAAATGTAACAAATTCGAATGCGTTCAGAACGCATCAGTTTTGCATGGTCATTTAAAAACGCAGAACCCCCATAACTGAATTGGAATGTAAGGGAATTCGAATGGCACATCGATTGCATTAGTTTGTACGGTCGTTTAAAAACGCAGAACCCCCTGTACACATGGGTAATCAAGCCCAACTGGAGGAGAAACCGCAGGTCACTAAACGTTTAATACTCAGGTCAACGCCCAAGATATCAGTGGCAGAATGCCCAACAACAGTGGGAAAAATGAAATATAACAATGGAAAAAACGAAAATCACAGTTGCAAACAATTTAAAAAGACTTCCGACCACTATGATTTAGTCTCAGTTATCAATTCGTCAGTCAGGGAAGGAGGCATTCATGTGATCTACTGTTGGCTCAAATTTCCCCAACCGCCCAACCAGGAAAGGCGCTCGCAATAATCAAACAAAAGACAAAACTGAAAGCAACTATAATCAATGCCATGCCCAACCAGGCCAATGAAATGCAACCGAAATGAAGAACGAAATTCGGCAATGATGGAAACGAATACAGACAAAATTTTGGCATACAAATGACAATAATATCAGAACATCTACCCCAACAAAAGGATAATAAAACCCACTCATGTCAACGAAAGCCATAGCGAACCCGAAGTCGCGGGTCGAACCGGCTCTGATACCATATGTAACGACCTTCCTCGTTACGACCACCATTCCAGTAATTTCCAGGAGACAAGAGATATCATTACAAACAATATCCAAAATGCAAATGGTAGTAATTACAGACAATTTTCAGAATACTATAATATCAATATCATAATTTCAGAACATCATGATAACCATTCCTCTATCATATGGATAAAAAGCGTACCTGTGCCTGATCGCCCCTCCCTTTGGATTGACGTCACGTGCTTCGAGCCGCGTCCCTCTCTCCGTACTCCTCTCACTTGCTGACCGTAGAGGACTCACCGGTACCTCCCAGCCAAACGCTAGGGGTACTCTGCTTCCCCCTTAGCCCCCCGAGCTGCAAAGGGGCCACACAAGAACCAGAAATAGACTAGCATCTCAGCTCACCTCCACGGCTGAGCTACCACTCCAACACAATTGAGATAAACCCAACTCCACACAAGAAACCCGTCAAGCCACAAATCGGCAGCGTAACGTTACGCTAACCATTCCTCTCATATTCCTTCCTTTCCCCTCCTTTTATAGAATTTTGAGACTGGCCTAATTCATAAATCATTAATTAATTAATTTTTAATGACAACCCTCTAAACATTCTCTGTCGTCCAAGTGTCACTCATCCATATGGTTCTCCAAAATTAATTTCTTTTTAATATTTAAAAGACTCAGTTCCCTCACTTCCTCAAAAATCACTCCTTAAATTACTCCTTAAATTACTCCTTAATCACGCCTTTAATTACTCCTTAATTTACTCCTTAATCACTCCTTAAATTACTCCTTAATTTACTCCTTAATTTCTAGTCTCTTTTATTCTATTATTTAATTCTCTCTTGTTATTTTTATTTTTGCACCCAAAAGATAAATGTGGTTTTTAATCTTTTCAATATATTTTTAAATTCCTAGCTTTTATACTCCCACACTTTAATAAATTTTAATTCTTCTTTATCTTTTACAAGCCATGGTTTTCACTTAATTTAATTCCCTCATTACTTTACCCCTTTTACTTTTAAGAAGACTTTAATTAACACCTAGGAGGGTTTTAGTTTACGCCCTAGGTTTATTTTGTAGAATCTTTTCTTAGGGCTTGTCAAATTTAACTTAGAGATGTTTTAATTTAGGTTTTGATTTGAACAGGGCAACAATTTAATTAGGGGAGTCGTTTTAAGAATTTTATCAGGCGTTAAGTTCTTAGGGTCATCTAGGTTGTCTCATCATCATCATCCATGCGACGTGCCCTTCAGGACGCACTACGTGCTCCAAGGGTTCCACTTGCCTCATTTTCTTCTGCTGCGCGACATGCTCTTCAGGATGCACCACGTGCTCCAAGGGTGCCACTCGCTGTCTTGCACTTCTTTGCGCGACGTGCCCTTTAGGATGCACCACATGCTCCAAGGGTTCCACTCGCTGACTTGATGGATTGGTAGACTCTATAACCCCTGGAGTCAACACTCCACCAGGTGAACTTGTGGGAGACTAAGGGCTCTAAGGAATAAGCCCCCCGCCTTATTGCGCGCCCCTTAGAATCATCATGAGTGACTATCGCAGTCTTCCCTCATGGCATCGTGGATCCTCTCGAAGTAGGTAATCGTTAACCTACAGTTCGAGCCACGGAGGGAGTGCTAATAGGTTGTGGCAGGGCTGTTGTCACACCACTCCCTCAATCTCTCTGGAACTCGTGTGTGGCCCCTTTACTCCATATGTGAGTTTGGTCGGCAAGCTATCGTCAGCCTGCATCATCAACCATCATGTCAGATCATGTCAACAACATATCATAAAATCAATAGCTTATCATCAAAACATATCAATATCACCGTAAATGAAACAACTCAAATAACCCACTCCCTGACTCAATCCGGAGTCCAAGGGAGTTCCACCGATGCCTCTGTATCCTCAAGGTCCGAAACCCTACACACTCAATGAAACTAAGTCAATAGCACCTGTATACAGCAATAGTAAAACATCATGTCATCAATCATGACACATCATCATCAATGTTATGTGGTTCATCATCACAAAAATCTAGATCACTTGCGAGCAAGTGTCCTCAAAGAATAAGTTTTGTCAGTGCGCCAGAGCGGGATGTTACAAAGAATAACTATGTACCTGTAATGAATAAAGGTTTGAAACATGTACCCATTCTTCTTCTTAATGTCTTCTTAAATTTCTCCAAGTTTCACTCCTTGAATCATTCCTGAAAAGGAGTTATAGAGAAAACGACAGACCTTGTTGAATTCTAGCCTATTCTAAAGAGCGAACTTGTACGACATGTCGTGTGCTGAATATTTGATATCTAATTCTGAAAATCACACACAAAAAACTACGGTCTGTAATATTTCCATTTAATATTTTCTCACATCATTTTGATTCTCTATGATTAAGTTGTGACTATTTGACCCAAAACATTTCTTAAAACTAGCTTCAAGGCTAGTCAAAATCCCTATCGTCCACATAGTGTATCTCCAAAACTACAACGACCAAGAATTTGAAATTTATAACACAGATACCTTGATATGTCTTCTCAACAACCTATGATTTTTTATATATGAATCATTCTAGAAAACAATTTTTAGAAAAAATTGTAACATGACCTATAAATAACATACCTTAGAACACATCATCGAAAACATCATCCTCCCTTGGATTTTCGGCCTTCTTTACTTCACCTTCCCTCTATAATTCTCCTCACTGCCTCGAATATCCAACCTGTATTTTCATAAGTGATACACAAAATTAATTTTCAATTTCTTATTCTCTATGTTTTAAATGGAAATTTCTTAATGACATGCAACTGCCATGCAACTCATGATGACATGCAACTGCCATGCAACTCATATGCAACTCACATGCAACTCACATGCAACTTGTTATCTTTTGTTTACTGCCACTTTACTTCTACATGCAACTTTGTTCAAGGGTCAATCATCCAACATATAAACTTTTGATAATTAATCCATTTTGATAATTAATTAATGGCATGCAATAATTAGTTAATGACATACAATAATTAATTATCCCTGCAATAATTAATTAATATTTTTCGATAATTAATTATCCCTGCAATAATTAATTAATATTTTTTGACAATTAATTAATTCTTGCAATAATTAATCTTGCAACAATTAATTTCTTGTTGCAACCACTTTGACTGGTCAAGGTTCTTTATGACCTTCTAGAGGCTTCTAGAATATTCTCGAGGGTCCTCCAACTTCACAAATCCATATAGCCTGAACTGTGAGGAACAACATGGCGTACCATATATCATTGGAAATAGCATGATGTGTAGTATCCATATTACCTGCAAGTATATTGACCTTCATGTCTGTATTCCTCAATCAACTATGGGTTCCATGACCAACCTACCACTAGATCCTCTCACATGGATCATATGCCAAGGTCACCTCTCAACCATATGCCCACCATCACCAACACATGCCTCTACCAAGCATGTACCGAAGTCACCAACATACCATCACAAGATATGTGCATGTACTATACCATGTACCAAACATGTACCATGCATCAACCATTCCCATCAACACTTGTAACATACCATGTGCCAACCGTGCACATTAACCATGTATATCAACCTGTACCATAGCAAGTAATGTCAATGGTGTACCTCAACCAGGTACCATCATCACCAAGAGATGTATCAAATGCATGTGCTATCAAATACCAAATGTATATCTCAACCACTATGTATACCAAATGTAGAACTCTAACACGACAACCAATTGTCCAATGATAGCATCCAAATATCTGGGGCTTCTAGACTTCTCCAAGGGTTGACATCAATATCTAAGACCATTCTCCAATGGTTGACATCAATGAAAACCAACTGTCCAATAGAGAATTGTCATTTTATTCCCTTTTCTTCGTAGAAATCCATCATTTGAATTAAAATCACCTTCATTATTCAATCTTAAGCATTTGATTTTCAAATCAATTTCATTTTCAACGAGTTCCTTCAATACCTTGAAACATTCCCAATCTTCTGAATTTTTTTTTAGGAAGAAAAACCATGTCATTATAGTGTAGTCATCAATAAGTATCATAAATCATTGTTCACCATCTAGTCCTTTTTCTCTCGTGGACCCACATAAATCAATCTGTACAATATCCAATGGTTTTTTCGTAGAGTATTCTTTGTCTTGAAATCAACTTTTGTTTGTTTTCCATGCTAACAGTGCTTGCACAAAGTATTTGTTGGATTTTTAATTTTTGGAATTTCTCTTACAAGTTGCTTCTCGTTGATCTTGACAAGATTATGAAAGTGTATATGGCCCATTCTCCTATTCCAAATCCAACTTTCATCTTCTTTTCCCAAACAACATATTTCTTCTTTGATCTCATTCAAGATGTATATGTTTCTTGGAGTCCTTGTCATTGTTTCCACTAGTCTTCATGATCCTTATTTCCTTATTTCACATTATTTTGAATTGAATATAAATGTGGGTCCTTGATCACACATTTGTCTCACACTTAGCAAATGTTTCTTCATATTTTCAACAAGTAGGACATGTTTTTCCACATCATCTTTGTTTCTAACACTAATTGTACATTTTCCTATAATTTTGGTTGAGTTATCATTGTCAAACATGATAGACCCCTAATTTTCTTTATTTGATGTTAAAAATCATTTTTTTTCTCCATTCATATTCTTTAAGCATCCACTATCAATATACGTATGGTTTCTTCTATTTTGGGATTGTAAGGAAAAACCACATTCCTCAACCTTCAAATATTCGTGCTTCATTTTCCAAGTTCTTTGTTGTTTCCCTATATGATTGAAGGGAACATGCCTAGTTTCCCTTGAAGAAACTATAAAATCACTTCTGAAATTTTTGGCTATGTTTCCAAATTGTTACATTTGTAGCATTGGATGTCATAACCTAAAGAACCAAAACTGTTATAATTTATGTCAAACGCATCACGAGGATTTATAGGATAATTTCCTTCGTAATCATTCTTGGGATTTTCATAGCTAATTCTATTCTAGGTGTTTCTACCCTTTGCATAGGCTCTACAATTTATGGCTTTATGACAAAAATTATTGCAAGAACAACAAAAGGCAAGAAAAATATTTTGGTACCTGAGTGTGGTTGATCTTCTAGTTGGTGTTGTTATTATCAAATCATGATCTTCTTCTTGGGTCTTCTTCGTTGTTAGTTCTTGATTCCATGTTCCTCTAAATGCACGATCTTCTTCTTGATTCTTCTTTATTTCTAGTTTCTATATGTCCTCCTTTGGAGTCTTGCATTCTTCTTTCTTGATGGAACCCTTTATAGTATCTGCACAACTTCTTTACTCTACTTCATTTCCTCTCATCATATATCTTGAACCCTGATTAGTGTTATTTTATTTGTATCCAAGTCCAAAATTTTCATAGAATGTTTTTTTATTGTAGATGATTTCATCCATTATTTTGTTGTTATTGTCAAAATTTATTTGGATGTCCTTCTTCTGTATTTTCTTTCTTAGTGAGACTATTTCAACTTCTATATATATATATATATATATATATATATATTCTTGTTTTCTTCAAGTTGTCTCTTGAGTGTTTCTTCAATAACTTTGGCTTCTTCCAACTAAATCCTTAGATATATTATAGTCTGCTTGGCTTCTTTAGAAATTTTTCTAGTTTTTTGAAATACTTCCTTCAATTTAGTTAACTCTTCTATGAGAAACTTGTTTTTATTTCTAGTTATTCTTAGATCACTTAAGGAACTAATCAATTCTACCTCAAGATTCACTTCTCCTTATTATTTGTAGTCTCCTTCATTATTTTGATTAGTTTCCTCTTGATTCTCTAATTCCATGAAAAGTACTCTTCTTGGGTCACTTTCACTATCATCATCTTCATCGGATGAGGAACTATCATCTTTTGAATAGAGGATTGTGTTCTTCAAAAATATTCCTTTATTTCTTTCCTTTTCTCTTTTGTGATATTTCTTCTCTTTATTCGAAACTTTTTCTTCATCACTATCTAAACCCCTTGAATATGGGAATTTGGAAGCAAAATGGCCAACTTTACCACAATTAAAGAATTTGAAAGGAATCTTAACTTTGTACTTCTCGGTTCCTCTTTTCAGCATTTTTAAAAAATTGGCTTCTTCTTCATTGTCTAAATCATCACTATTATTGGAGCATGATTTTAACCTTGGCTTGTTCTTTCTTATTGTAACGAACCTCCTCGTTACGATGACAAACCTCGTATAACAAGTGCAATTTTTTTGTGTGTGTGTGTGCACGTGGGTACAAAGATAATAAATGCATTCGACTCTGCGTCGCCATACGACGACGAACATGATGCATGCAATGCGATGAAAACAAAAAGGCCTTAGATGCACATGAACCTCTGCAAGTAATGAACAAAAATCAACCAACAAATAATAAGACTGACTACCCATCCGTCCTACCCTGCAATGGTTAGGACCACCAAGACACAGAAGCAACGCTCAAGCCCAAGTTCCCATCGATTTTAACCATTTAAGGTCTCAGGGCTGGTGACTGTTCTGAGGAACATGGAGGTGTCTACATCCCACCCAACACAAGTAGAGCAAGCAATAAAATTTTTACAACCAAGTACAACAAAGGTTAATGAATGACCACGTCCTCTACGGAATGCACAATTCAGAAGGACATCGACAATAATCTACCATTAGTTAAGACTCAGCATTACCTACGACTCAAATGGCATCAAGTACACATCAATCACTTAGTTTAATTTCCGTTAGTCGACGAGTTACCAAACCAACCTTAAAAATAAGTACATATAATTAATTTCGAATTCCCCCTTTACTAAATCATAATAATTTATTGTATTTAGTTTCAAGGACCTTACCTTTTACATGTTGTCACTAATAATAAAATTAAATTAACCTTACGATAAATTAACCATATCATTAATTTTTATACTACAATAACATTGTAAATAAAAATAACAATGATCTTACATTTCATATGTTATCCATGCTAACATAGTCCTTTTTATACTGCAATGACAATACATTTACATGTTTCAACCATAAATTACAATGACCTTACATTATAATAATATTGCAAATAAAACAACGAGGATCTTACATTTCATAAGTTATCAAATGCTAACATAGCATTTTTCATATTGCAAGAACATTACAATTAAATGAACCATTAACATCATTTTCATATCTAAACTAACCGTTCTAAATTGATCAATAATACAACTTTAATTTTACCATTCTTATCTATTTAATCAATATCAATATAATAGTCATCTAATTCAACAATATTAATAATCGAAATACAACTAAGAACTAATTAATGTTAACATCATTTTCGTAATTAGATTATCCATTCAATAATACAACTCTAAATTTTTCCATTCAGCATTAATTATGTATGTTTACAGAGAGAACATTTATAGTTGGAAACTCTTAGCTAGAAAATAGTTGTAGGCTTCTGAGTGGAAGTCCTAATTAGATGATAGTTACCTTGAGCAACCAACTTTGCATTGATAGTGACCAGGCATAATTAACTTTGTTGACTATATTTAGTTCTTTTATGAGCTATGTATTCTATATTTGTGCTATGGGCTTCACCAATTTAAAAATAATAATCATTTTTAAAAACTTAAACCATTTCATAATCATGTGAAGATATCTAAAAAGGTTCTACAATATTCATACCCTTCATCCAATAATAATGAAACTCTACACTATGATAGATCATGTGCATTTTCAATGCCCCATATAACATGCTAGAATAAATTAAAAGTTAAAATAAAAGATAACGGTGGAATAACAATATTAAGATCTATCCAAATAAAATTTATAGAGAAAGAGGGTGAAAACATACGAGACAGTGGATATCTTATCGGCCTATCTTTGGTATTAATAAATAATTGAGGGCTGAGGCAAGGGATAAAAGTTTTACTACACCTGTAAATATCCAAAAGGGATAAAGGTAAATTGAAGCAACAAGATTAACAAAGGATAGTTGTCACCGTAAGCCAAAATATAAAGATGGGAATTTAGCCTATATGAAGGAGTTGAAACACTGTTAATGCATAATCAAAAGAAAACGGTGTCACCATAAGGATGGGATTGTTGTCAAGTAAAATTTATTTAAAATCCTTGCGGGTACATCAGTGCATACAATTAAGAAACAATCCAGAAAATAAGGATGAAACGTTGTGCCTATAATTAAGAGACAATCTAGAAATTAGATAAATCATTGTGCATATGTTATGAGACAATCCAGAAATCAATGAAAGTTTAAGGAGGGAGAACTTCGTTTTCCAGGGACGGAGGTTGCCAGAGATGAATTTACAGAACAATACAAAACAAAAATGCCCGACACCCATTGCAGAACGAATTCTCTGAACTAATTTTACAAAAACGGAAATGCCAATACACTCATTGCTAGAACGTATTCTCAGAACTAAATTTTACAAAAATGTAAATGCCAATACACTCAATGCCAGAACGAATTCTCAGAACTAAATTTTATAAAAACGGAAATGCCAATACACTCATTGCCAGAACGAATTCTTAGAACAAATTTTACAAAACGAAAATGCCAATACACTCATTGCCAGAACGAATTCTCAGAGCTAAATTTTACAAAAATGGAATGCCAATACACTCATTTCCAGAACGAATTCTCAGAACTAATTTTACAAAACGAAAATGCCAATACACCCATTGCAGAATGAATTCTCTGAACTAATTTTACCAAAAATGAAAATGCCAATACACCTATTGCCAGAATGAATTCTCAAAACTAAATTTTACAAAACGAAAATGCCCATACACCCATTGCAGAACGAATTCTTTGAACTAATTTTACCAAAAACGAAAATGCCAATACACCTATTGCCAGAACGAATTCTCAGAACTAAATTTTACAAAACGAAAATGCCCATACACCCATTGCTAGAACAAATTCAATTTTATTATTTTTTAACTATTTCATTAACAACAGTAATATATATATATATATATATGGCAAATCGAATTCGCCATTACAGAAAATTTGATCTATAAAAGAAAATGACATAGGTATTATATATATATA
>ML777832.1:1172507-1197616 GCA_009831015.1 Picea engelmannii
TTCCAATGCACCTCAACAACATGGGCAAAAACAAAACCAGTCCATCAACCAGAACCACGCAGATTTAAGCCAAGTAGTTTTCATCTCACAAGCCAATATAAAAATGATGATAACATTAAGAGAGGGCCAAGGTCCTAATACCTTCTATCATGCAAAATAAAAAACATATCGTTGCCTGATCGCCTACTCTGGGTGACGTCCATGTGCTCCATGCAATTCTACTCGCCGACCATCGAGACTACACCGGTACCTCCCAACCAATGCTAGGGGTACTCTACTTCCCCCTTAGCCCCCCAAGCTGCAAAGGGGCCACACAATATCCAGATGGTATGTCTAGCTCCCAGCTCGCCTCGTAAGGCCGAGCTACCACTCCTATCCGAGTTGGGAAATCACAACTCCCCACAAGTAATCAGTCAAGTCACAAATCCGGCATCATAACGTTACGCTAACAACTGATCCCCTTTATTCCTTCTCCTCTCTCTCTTTTATAAAATTTTAGAACTTCCCAACTTTTTTTTCTCATTAAATTTTAAGTTTTAATAAAAATCTTCCATAAATTCTCCTTCGCACAAGTGTCATCCATCCCCCACTTTCCTCCAATAATTATTTTCTTTAAATTAAAAATTGTCTCATTTCCCTCACCCACCTAGAGTTGCTCATAAATTTACTCCTAGGTGTTCCTAGATTCCCTTACAGGTTTAAATACTTTCCCTAAAATCAAGTTGCTAATTTAGTTCAAATTAGAAGGTTCTTAATTGCAGATTCTTTACTATGTTTACCTCGCTTTTTACCATAAGTTCCCCTCTTTCCCTTATTATGTTTCCCCCATTCCTTAGTTTCCTAATTTTTATTACTCCCTTCTTTCCCCTTTTTATTAGAGAGAAAATGGCAGTTGCGCTATCTACTCTTTTCATTTTATTATTAATTTAATATATTTTTTACACTTTCACAAGTTAAATAATTTATTTCTTCTTTACCTTTGATATCCACATATTTTAATTAAGTTCTTACTCTCTTCATTTTACCCAAAAATTTATGAATTCCACAACTATTACTTAAGTGGTGTTTAGTTTAAAATTTATTATTTTATTTTTATAAGGTATTTTTCTTAAGGGTAGACAAAATTTTACCCCTAGCGAAGTTTTAGACTTAGGACTTAGATTCTAAACTAGGTGACATTTTAGTTAGGGAAGTTGTTTTTTTTAAATTTCTTAATGAGATATCAGTGTTAGGCCATCTAGGTTTGTTCCCTTAACATCATCAACGTGATGTTCTCCAAGGGTGCCACTCGCCTCTAGTGTTTCTTTTGCGTGACGTGCCCTTCAGGATGCACCATGTGCTCCAAGGGTGCCACTCACCTCTTGTGTTTATTTTGCGCGACGTGCCCTTCAGGATGCACCACGTGCTCCAAGGGTGCCACTCACCTCTTGACTAATTGGTAGACATCAATAACCCCTGGAGTCAACACTCTGCCAGGTGAACTTATGGGAGACTAAGGGCTTCTAAGGAATAAGGCCCCCACCTTATTGCACACACCTTAGAGTCATCATGAGCAACTGTCGCAGTCTTTCCTCGTGGCATCGTGGGTCCTCTTGAACTAGGTAATCATTAACCTACAGTTCGAGAAATGGTGGGAGTGCTAGTAGGCTGTGGTAGGGATGTTGTCCACCCCTCTCCCTCAACCTCTCTAGTAGTTGTGTGTGTGGCCCCTTTACTCCATATGTGAGTCTGGTTGGCAAGATATCATCAGCCTGCATCATCAATAATCATGTCATAACATTTCCACATCATATCATCTAATCAGATGTACTAATATCACAGTAAAATAATCAAACCCCAATAGCACACTCCCTGAATAGATTTGGAGTTCAAGGGTTCTGTCGATGCCTTTGCATCCTCAAGGTCCAAAACCCTACACACTCAGTAAAACCGAGTCAATAGCACCTGTCTATGTCAATGCAATAAAACATCATGTCATCTATCATAACGCATCATAATCAAGGACAAATGTTTTAATATCATAACAGTGCGGATCACTTGCAAGAAAGTGTCCTCAAAGAATAAGTTTTCTCAGTGTGCTAGAGCGAGATGTTACACTTATCTTCTCATAGGATTTGCAATATTCTTCTGTTCTAGATGGATTTTCTTGTTCTATTATCATTTCATATGTTGTAAGTATTCCATGTAATTCATCCATACTCAACGTAGCCAGATATTTTCTTTCTTCTAAAGATAATATTTTAGGGTCAAGTTAGGAGATATCTAGGAAAAATATCAATGAATATAATAATCTGTTAGGAGAGAAGTAGGTACAGTGTATCCATTTACTACAACTTGTCAAACATCAAATCCATGTGCCTGGAAAAATGATCTGATTCTTATGCTCCAAAAAGAATAATTTTTCCCATCAAATAATGGTATTCCATTTTTGTAAATTCTTCTTGCCTATCCATGATCTTTCTTCCAGTAGTTATATTGTTCCTAAAGGAGCCCTCTCATATACCAATTGTTATAATATTCAAGAATACTAAGAGGGGGGGTGAATCAATATATAATTATCTCAACAATATTAGCCTTCAATCACTACATAAGAATTAACCATTAATCATGGAATTAATCGTCACAGAAACTCATACACATTTCACACAAACTTTTACATGGAAACCCAACTGGGATAAAACCACGAAAAATTTCCATAAGTAGTTTCAAGATTTTACAACAACCAAGTTGAAAGAAGCACCAACTCCCTGTGTTTTCCAACACCTACTGGGAGGATACAACAATCCCCTTGGAATATTTTAAATTATGATACAGGATCAAATCAAGATTCAAATACAATCCCAAAATCACTTCTTAAATCTACATACAAAACTGCTCAAAACTGTACCTCAAATCTACAAACTTGTAAGATTTTACACGAGCTCAATTTTTCTCTTTTAATTCTGAAAATTGCGCCTTAAATATTAGGATTTGTTCTCCTTATAATGAAACAAGTGGAATTCAATTTGTACCTACCAAAATTCATATATAACCATTTTATCTCAAACACATAATCTTCTTCGATATCTTCTCTAGAACTCCTTGAAATTTCGTTCCTTGACTCGTCCCTGAAAAAAAGTTATAGAAAAAATGGCAAGGTGATTCGTTTTGCAGAAAACCCTAGTTTAAATAACCTCAACTTCCACGTAGTATAAATCCAAACTTGTAATGAGTCAATACCTAAAATTTTCACCCAAGATTCTTCTCTATCTCTTATAAAACACCTCCAAGTTTCACTACCTGAATCGTTCTAGAAAAAGGGTTATATAAAAAATTCCAAGATAAACTTAAAAAAAATCCCTAGAGAAAATCATCACAAGACTTCATCTTCCCTTGGAATTTCTCCCTTCTTCATTTCATCTTCCTTTGTAAATTCACTCCCCTATGAAAAAAATTTCTCCTCTTCCTTAGCTAGGTTGATTTGGTGTAATACAAATGCCAAATGAGGCTCCTCATATTTATATCAATCTTCTCCACATTAGGGGGTGCAATCAAGGGTCACAACGTTTGGGTGGAACTTCTTCCTTAAGGATGGTTTACCTTATGGGATTCTTTATTTTACATTAGGGGCTTCTTCTCTTGGATTTTGGGGCTTCTTCACTTGGCTTTAGGGACTTCTTCTCTTGGCTTTAGGGGATTATTCACTTGTCTTTATGGATTCTTCAACGTTCCTTCAAGGATTAATTTGTGTACAACTCAAAGTTGGAAAGTGGAAACAACCACATGTCATCTCATCCTGTGAGGGATATGCTTAAAAGATACACGATAAGGGAACCACTTTAGATTTATATACACTTATGTCAAGGCTCCTTCAAGGCTCTTGAAGGCTTATTCAAGTGGACACATCATCATCATTTTTAAGGTCTTTTGGGATTTGATTTAGGGATTCTTCTAAGGTTGACATCAATGAAAACCAATTTTACAACAAGTTGTTGTATTTTTTTATTTGTTTTACTACAACATCATTAAAATTTTAGTTAGATTGGACTTCTACAGTTTGCATAAACATTACACAACACCTCATAATATTTGATACTCCATGTGTTGATAATTTAAGGTGAAGTTGTAGCATTCAATGCATATGTTCTCGTAATTCTATGGCCCAACAAGTAACTTTGGTCAAGACCTCAATGATGTATAATAATCCATCAGAAAGTAGTAACAACCAACATAATAATTCAAAGTGAAATGCATGCAATAGGTTGAATGAATATCAACCTCTACATGCACGGTTAACTTAACCAAATAGAAAATGAAAATAGGAATAATGGACTAGAACCACAAGGATAAAATGAAGTACAATTTGGAGGATCATAGGTCAAATACAAAACCCATTACCAATTTAATCAAGCATACAAAACACTAAAATGGTGAAGAATATCAATAGGATATTAGGACTACCTTTATTCCATTGTGATTCGGATGTTCACTATACTTATTTTCCATTTGTTTCCAAGCTCAAAACCCACAAACCTTGCTAGAAAACTAATTTCCAAACACAATTTATGTGAGATATCAAGGTATTTCATTGATCTTAGATTTCAATCATACTGAATAAACACTCAAAAACAACAAGGGAGAACTAATATCAAGGATATTCCTAATCTACCACTCCAAAAAAGAACATGAAATGGGTAATGTATGGTCTGAACCATAAAGGAGAAGGTTCATAGAATATTCAACCTTGAAGAAAGATTTCCAAAGGTAACCTCAACAGTAATATCGAAAATATAACTAATGAAAATGCAAAGCACATTATATGAAAAACACAATGTAAACCAATGATCAAACACATCTATCAAATTATATCATAGATTCAAGGATGGAAAGCATCACTTGCATGTTCCTACTCAATAGTTCAATGTTAGAATCCTAGTATGGGATGATCAAGTGGCTCCATCGAAACGAAGTAATCACAATATCAAATCCAAGTACGATCCATAATGTGGAAAGAGAAATCATATGGCTTGATTTCCAATTTTCATACCTTGCATATTTTTTGAAACATGGTGCATATATACCAATGTTTACAATGGTTGAATCCCTATTTTCAACCTTATTCCATA
This sequence comes from Picea engelmannii, assembly GCA_009831015.1. Taxonomy (NCBI): domain Eukaryota; kingdom Viridiplantae; phylum Streptophyta; class Pinopsida; order Pinales; family Pinaceae; genus Picea; species Picea engelmannii. The sequence goes on from ML777832.1 coordinate 1,177,613, forward strand.
CTTTTTTTTATTATATTTCTTGTAATTTTCAAATGGGAAGGTAGAAATATAATTTTAATAACAAACATGCTTACATTTAGAGCTTAATTATTCCTTTATGCATTTACAAAATACATTTTCTTATGAATTGAGAATGTTTGCATTGGTTTCAAGTACTCTAGTCTATATCCATATAATCAAAATGATGATCCATATAAGCCATTTTAGGCATGCATGTACCACTACATTCACTAAGGACTAAGCCATCTATAGAGAACTATAATCATGTGTAACTAGGATATGAACCCATATTTAAGCACATGCTAATGTTAATCGTATGTGAATCATATCATCATTTCCAATAGATTGTACTAGCCATGAACCACATAGAAGAATGTAATATTTCCATAATAAATAAATCATATTATCATCATCATAATCAAACCATGAATCATAACTCATCATAAGTACACATGTATGGCATCGATGAGTGTGCACTAAAATAACCTAATCCTAACATAATCATTTATGACATTATTAGAGTAACACCATAGATGAAAAACCTGATATGGTTGGATGGATCTTCTCTTTCATTCCCTTCAAACCTAGGAATGTCATAAGGAAGCTCAATTGGCATAGTGGGCCAACTAGAATCATGCATTTACTCAAATCTAAAATATTTGAGATAACGATATATGGAAGAGATGGGTTTTCTTGCATTCCATCCATAGTAGATGTTAAAACAATTAATGAGGTAGATGGAATAGTTTTTGATGTGTATAGGTTTATTAAAATACATAAATTGAATTTAAGTAGGACTATAAGGATGTCTAACATATCATGTTAGAGAGACAGAGGGAACGGGTAATAACCCCTTCAAATAATGGAGGAGTGGGGGGTACCTAGGAGGAGGGGCTTGAAGACATATATAATTCTTAGGGAATGAAATGTTAATTACAATTCCTAACTATTGAAATCTTTATAAATGGTGAAGTGATAGGTCAAAGGATAAGTGTAATGAAAAAAGAAATTTTCTCAAAGAAACAATGTGTCTAAATTGAAAATATGTGCTCAAGTGGTGCAATAAATGTTTTTATATGTGCGTTCCAAAAAGAAACAAAAAATTTAAATCATTGAAGTACAAGTCTCAATAATATAAAATTAATAAGGAATTAACCTAAGTAGCTAATGATCTTCTCAAACCATGTGTAGTAATAGAACCTTCCACACATTCTCAATAAATAGTGATGGAGTTCACTAAAGGAGTGAGTGAAGGTATGAAAGAGATAGTTATAGTAAAGGAAATTAGCTACATATCCTAGTTTCCAATATATATCTACCTCAGATTCCTCCTCAACCTATGAAATCCACCTGGGTAGGAACTTATTAATATCCATTAAGATACCTCTTAATAGATGTGTGGAAAGGGTTAAGACTCCAATAATCAAGGGGTTAAAGAGTAGGTTAATGGAGATAACAAAGCTCTATTAAACTAGTGAACTAATCCTAAATATTAACACTAAATAAAACTACCCATTGCTAAATGGGTTTTGACCACATCTATTATAAATTGTTTTGAAGTACTATAAAGAACAACAACTATGTATCCAATGCATTATTTGAATTCTTATCCCCACAAACTTAACATAAATAAAATATTATTTTTTCCTTGAAAGAGTAATTTAGTTGGTTAATGAGTTAATTTGTTAATTTTGAAAAGATGAGCTTGACATAATTAACCAAGCATATAATTGATGTATCTAGTATCTGCATAAGTGGTGAAACCTACATATAAAATAAAATGTTGAAAATCAAATAAAGATTACTAAAAAAATAGAATGTCAAATAAACTAAAAGATAAATAAAAACGATTATCTTGATAAATACTAAAAAAGTTGATTTTTCTTTACAAAACAACTTCCTTAACTTTAAATTATTGAAATATTATAAACAATATTCAAACTATGAATTAATTTTGAAAATTGAAGAAATTCAAGTGAGAAAAAAAGACCCTAAAAGTGGAATTTACTAGAAATGGAGGTATTCTTTACCTACCCACAATCACCTCTTAAAAACTCAAAAAAAAACATGAAACAATCAATAGATCTATTAGAGTGTGCATAATAGTATATAGAAACCTAGAATAGAAGAAAAAACTAGAAAAAAAGAAAGAAACTAGAAACTAGATATGATCAACAAGAAATAGGTTGATGGTTGAATGCACACACATTTCATGTGAAAAAATGATGAATATTCATATAAAAAGGACAAATAGGTGTGACAAATATTATGCCTAAGAAACTAGGTTTCTAAGTGAAAACAATACTTTTCAATCCATTGTTAGAACAATAAGAACAATAAAAAATAATAGACTATGCCTCATAACTACCATAACTAAGAAAACACACAAAACTAAGAGTAAGATTTATCAATCCAACTCCCAAGTGGATAATTTGGACAATGAACGTGCCAATCTCTTATTGAGTTGTTTGTGAAACATATTGAGTTGTTTGTGAAACAACTAATAAAAGAAAAAAAATGAAAATGAAAATAAAAGTAAATGATAAGAGGATCACATGCACGAATTAACTTTGACCCTATATCATGAATGAAAATAAGAAAAGCATTGTACTTGGATTCAATATGTTAACTAAAACTCAAACACAAGTATTTTTCGTGGGAAAAGAACAATGCTTTATTGGCTCCAAATGGGAAAATAAAAATAGACTCACAATGTAACACCTAGAGAGAGGCCAGGCCTTGGCGTAGCATGTGGGATTCAAATGTCTCCTTAGAAAGTTACTTTTAGCTCCTTGTATGCTTAATCTCAAAATGTGGTATGTGGATGTAATAATATCCTTTGTGAATAGAAAAGAACAGAAGCGATACAAAGGAGAAAAAAATCACAATAGTGAATAAATATGGATGATGGTTCTATATATCTCCATTGAAATTTTGACAAACATAACATTTCTCATATTTTCCTCATGTAAAATACAACACCGTGACCTGACCACTATATATGGGTGAATAGTGGGTTGTTTCCATGTGGACAGTCCCAATGTATTAATGTGATTCAATAAGATTAGTGGGTATTATGGAAGACTACGTAAACGAGATTAATCAAAATAAGGGTTTAAAAGGGCCCATAGATACCCACTACGATGTTTGAATAAGCACATGTGCATTTATAAATTGTGTATTATCCATTTTTTTATAAGGAGGGTCTTGCATTTATCGATGTATTTACTGCACAACACATTTATAGAATATAAAGAATAAATTGTGAAACTCAAAAAATAGTTAACTAATGGTTTGACCAACCTAAGTGAGGAACAATATAAAGGATAAAGTGTGACTTATAAAATAGTCGATTGATGGGTGCATAATTTGGATTATGTTTGTAATGGTGATGTATCCGACGAAAACTACTCAAAAGGTATAGGTAAGAAAAATTAGGTTAATAATAAAATATTCACAACTCATTGATTTTTGTTTTAATTGTTAAATTATTATAACTTAATGTATAGTGGATTATGATTGTAAATTGAAAGAATTGTTAATGTGTTGAATTTGCACAGAATAGATTTAGTTAGCAAATGACATACATAATTTGCAGAGAAAATATGATAAAAGGGAAGTAGGAGAGAAAGAATGGAAGAATTCTCATTAACCAACTGAATGAATGATAATTTACACATGATATACTATGTATAACTCAACCAATGTGCATTGGAGGCGAAGCCAATGTGCCATAGTGGTGGTGTAGAGTGATCTGGACACACTATAGCAGTTACAGGAGTAAACGACCACCTAGTCTAGTCTCTCAGGAAGTTACAGGAGTGAACTACCACCTAGTTGAGTTAACTAGTCTATTAGTCTTCACTTAACTGACTGAAACAGAGTGAAGTGAGGAGGATATCAAGGAATCATGAGTAATGCACTAGTCTAGTGATGATCCCAAGGATAATGAAAATTAGTTGGTGATGATCTCAATGCTACATGGTGATAATACCAATGTGGCATCTAGACTCCACTCAATTGATCAAATTGAAGTGTAAAATGAAGAGAATATTCTCCCTAGAGGAATATTCTTCCTAAAATACAGGATATTGGATAATGACTAATAAACATAGGAAAAAACTTAGGAAAAATAAATCCTAGATGTGTGTGAAGTAACTCCAACACCCCCCCTGAACATCAGTATGGTGAAAATAAATAATGGGTCTCGGTAATGAGGCCATGTTAGGTACCCAAACACAAAAGATACAGTGAAATAAATGAGGAAAGAGGGAAAACCTCATGGGGAAAACCTCTCGTCAAAGTACAATGTATGTAAAACGAAGAACCGGTAGTTGCTAAGAAGTTATGTACTTCACTCTAAGACAACTTTGCAGAGAATGGAACTTCTGCTCAGTGAAGGTCTTGGTGAAGATGTTTGTAGTCTGTTCTCTTGACGGAAAAAACGACAGGTCGATGATCCCCTCTTGTACTAAGTCCTGGATGTAGTGCATGTGGATATCGATGTGCTTCATCCACTGCTTCTGAAATCGATCTCTATAGAACTTCAGAGTGCTCTGGTTGTCACACTAGATGACGATCGAACGATGAAACTAAATGCCCAACTCAATGAGAAAATGTTGTAGCCAGATAGTCAGAATGGTTATGTTAACTAAACCTTTATACTCTTCTTTGGCTGAAGATAGAGAAATAGCATCTTGCTTCTTGCTTGACCAACGGATAGGCTCAGAACCAAGACTGGGTGAGTAACCAGATGTGTACTTGCCATAAATGTTATCTCCAACCCAGTCAAAATCGGTGAACCCAATGATTTCCAATGTAGAGTCTATTGCATAATGAATCACAAAGGTGATGGTGCCCTATACGTATCGAAGGATACTCTTTGTATCATTCCAATGTAGCTCATGCAACTTCTGCATGAACTTGGAGACTGGTCCAACTACATAGGAGAGGTATGGTCTAGAGTGTGTGAGATACAACAAGATCCCCACTAGATGTTTCTACAATGTCTTTTCAACCAGTGGAGTGTCCCCACCATCCTCAAGTCTGACTCCTGATAGGAAAGGAGTCAGGGTAGACTTGCAGTCTGTCATGTGAAATCTCTCAAGGAGATCTCATTCATACTTGGCCTGAGACATTTCTATGCCTAATGCATATCGAATGATCTTGAGTCCAAGGAAGAAATGTAGTGAACCCATGTTCGTCATCAAGAACATGTCATGTAGAATCCTCTTGATTGCAGAAATCACTGAAGTCGAGAAATCTGTGATCAATAAATCATCAACATATAGAACTAGGAGTAGAAGTGAATCAATCATATTGACCATGTAAAAAAAATTTGATCGTAGGTAGGAGTCCATATTGGTATACCATGCCCTCGGAGCCTACTTGAGGCCATAAAGAGAATTATTCAGTCAACAGACCAAATATGAATCCTTCGTAAATCCCTAGGGCTGCTCCATATAGATCTCCTCAGAGAGATTGTCATGAAGAAATGCATTCTTCACGTCCATCTGATGGACTTCCCATCCCTTGGTTTCCCCAATGGAAAGTTCCAAATGTATGGAATCAATCTTTGGTACTAGAGAAAAGGTCTCATTATAGTCAATGCCATGCACCTGTTGAAGCCTTTGGAAACTAGCCTAGCTTTATATCTACTAATCTGTCCATCCCCTGCGCTCTTGGTCCTATAGACCCATCTTCACCTGACAAGTTTCCTTCCTGAAGGAAGGGGAAACAGAGCCCAAGTCTGGTTCTCAAGGAGTGATTTGTACTCCTCCTGCATGGTGGATTCCAAAAAGAGATTTCCAAAAGCCTTGCCATAAGACTATGGATCTCAAGACTAAACCAAGAAAACATGCCTAGGAGGAAATGGTTCAGTGGTAGTGAGTGCAAGAGGAGTCTCCTCGAAATCAGATTGAGTCCTCCTAGTATCAGTTGGATCCCCAACAAGATCCCCTCCATCTTGAAGAGTAGTCTGAGCCCACTTGGGCCTCGACTCTGGCTCTACCTTTTCATCTTCATGCACTGACTATACATCTAACTATACTAACTCTATATCTAGATCATCCGAATCCTATGAATCAAAACTCTCATATGAATAAGATTTAGTTTGTGCATGTTCATCATCTCTGACAGGTGGAAGAATAAAGGTGTCTTCATTTTTTTGTTGAGGTACATGCAAGTCACTTTCCTCGAATTGGACACTATGCTCAATGATGAGATGGTCCAAGGAAATATCAATAAGTTTGTATCCCTTCCCACTGTCTGGGTATCAAACAAAGATACACTATGTGCTCTGTTGGTCAAGTGCCTTCCTCTTCTCAGAGGGAATCCTGGCCCATGCACGTGAACTGAAAATACAAAGGTGGGTCACTTCTAGTTTGAGGCTGCTCCAAGCCTCCTAGGGGATTTTATCTTTGACAAATCTATGGGGACATATATTTTGGATGTAGGTTGAACAATTAAGTACTTTGGCCCATAATATCCATGGAAGTGAATTTGCACATAGCATACAATATGCCATGTCTTTTAGAGATCTATTTTTCTTCTCAGCAACTTCATTTTGTTGTGGAGTACACAGAACCATGTGCTACAACTGAATCCCTGCCTCATGACAAATATTTTGGATCGCATGGTTGACATACTCTCCCTCATTATTAGTTCATAGGATTTTGATTTTCTTTCTTGACTGTGTCTCAACAAGGGCTTTGAAATATTTGAGGTGTTGAAAGACCTCTAATTTTTTCCTGAGAAAGAAAATCCATGTGAAGCATGAGAAATCATCAACAAAAATGTGCACGTACCTTGATTTATTGATAGATGGATGCAGAAAAGGTCCCATGAGGTCACTATGGATAAGATCTAAAGGAGAGGAAGCCCGTTTTGTCGTTCCTTTGTCGAATTTCTCTTAAGGGTGTTTTCCAAGAACACATCCCTCAGAAGTTCCTTTGGATAATTGGATGTTGGGTAGACCATCAACCATTCCCCACTTTCTAAGCTATTGCATATGTCTGAAATTTAAAGTACCCAACCTTTTGTGCCATATCCTACTTCTTTCATCAACATGGGTAAGCAGTAATCCATAATCTGGTTCAATAAATTCAAAAAATGTACAAAGTCTAGATTGATGACTTACGTCACCGGTACCAACCCTAGAATTGGTTTGCATGTCATAGATATTCAATGCATTAGGTTTGAATATGACTTTCTTTCTGATTCTATAGTTTTTCATCTGATACATGGAGAGAAGATTGACGAAAAGTTTGGGAATGTGCAACACATTCTTGAATCTTTCGTTTGTGAGTTCAATTCTTCCTTTGTTGGTGACCTCGACTAGAGACTTGTCCCCCATCAGAATAAGAGGACCTTTGTATGCATCCAATGAATAATATACTTCTTTTTTGGCATCCATGTGGTGTGATGCACATGAATCTACGATCCAATCATCAGGAGAGGAGTTGATCGCAATCAAAGAATGGATAGAATTGCCTTTCTTGTGATTCTGATCTTCTAGATTCTTGACACCATTGGGGATGTGATCTCCAATTTTTTTTTGTTGAATTATCTGGGTCATTAGATCTATATTTTTCTGCATACATGTTGTTTATTAATTGGGTTTGGTTGTCATTGATGTCAACCCTTGAAGAAAGTTCAATAGCAAATTCAAATACCACAAAAGTATAGGTAATGGACCCAAGTTTGTTTGATGTATAATGGTATGAGTTTTAATATATTTGTAGGTAATAATATTCTATATGGATAGTATATATCATGTCATTTCCGATGGTATGTGGAACATCATCAATCCTCACGGTTGGAAAGTTATGGCCATGTGAAGTTGGAGAACCCTCATGAGTCATGTCAAAGCCCCAAAAGGTCAAAGTAGTCAAAGTGGTTGCAAAGAAGAAATTATTTAAATAATAAAGTGAAGTGATGAGTGTAACATCAGTCAAAGTGGATGAAAAATAAATTATTTAAATAATAAAGTTAATGGAGAACTTACTAATTGTGGAAAGTGGTTAAGTTGAGTGGAGAAGTGATTAGAAGTGGGTTATCCCTAAAATAAGGAAAGTGGGTTAAGATGGTGAGAAGGTAACCCCTTGAGGAAGCTACATGAAAGTATAAATAAGAGGCAAAGGTCTGTCATTTAATAACACTTGAGCATATTGAATATATATTATTGTGAAAATATTATTGCAAGTACTCATTGATACATATGAAGTTGTGAAAGTCTGAGGTAGCACGAAGGGTTGTTGTAGAAAGTTTCAGAATTACAGAGAACACTAAAAAACCCAAAGTTCTGAGGTGTGTGCGCGCTAACAGTGCAATAGGGTGCATACATACACGGGCTAGCATTGTATTAGGGTGCGTACATGAGCGTAAAGCCATAGAAACTTGAGAAGATGAAGATTCCAAGTCTCTATATTCTGAGATCAAGTTCTCAGGAAGGTCCGTAGTGATCAGATACATCAAATCTATTCACTAGTTCAAAAGGCATGTCTTATTTATATGAGTATTTGAATTTTGATGTATGTATGAGAAATGGTTATGGAGATTTGAGGATTATCCCTAGAGAGACTAGCAGTTGAATGGGGTCTTCTGTATAAGTCAGATCTATAGAAATACAGTGTTGGTATAATCAATATTTATCATTGATACTTCTTGTTAGAGTTGAGGCACATCTTGTATTTCTTGGCATATGGATAAGGGTTTTTGTGGTACATGGTTGAGATATTGTATTTGTGAAGTGGTTGATGTATTCAAAGGTTGAATATCAGAAAGGGTTTTTATTTCTAGTTCATGTGAGGATTATTTTTGCACATGACTAGAGAAAGATATAAAGTCTTTGGGAAAAGGTTATGTATGAGAATGCATGCACATGGTACAGTTACAGTCTGGATACAGTGAAAGGTTGCAGATCCATGTGAAAGAGGTTGCAGAGGGTCATAAGTTTTCAGAAGAAAGAAAAACCTAGTTTTAGAAGGCATACCTGGGTTGCATAATAGATAAGACACATACATACACAGGTTGTTGTATAGATAGGGCATGTAGACATGCATGTTGTAGAACTTTAGGTCATGTATTTGGTGTATTGGTTTGATACATGCTTAGTTAAGGTATAGTTTGATTGCGGGGAATTAGTACAGGTTGGTTACAGGTTAGTGGTACAGGTTGGTATAGTTTTACAGTGGCATATCTCACAGTGATAGTGTGACGATGATTCCATCATTCTACTTCTACGTCATGGTGGTTGGATAAGGAAAGGACAGGTGGTTGTAGCTATAGAACATAGGGGATTATAGCCTCCTTCTGGTTGTAGCTAGAGAATTGAGGAGTTGGAGCTTCTCTCAGGTTATAGCCTAAGAAAATAGGGGCTTGGAGCCTCCTTCCAGTTGTAGCTGGAAAACAAAGGAAGTTGGTGCTTCCAATGAATGTAATTCTTAAAGACATAAGAAAAAACATTCTATGGTTTTCTCCCACTTTGGGTTTCCACGTAAAAACATTGGTGTGTTGTGTATGTGTATGATTGTTCATTTGTTCATTGTTTATTTATTCTAAAACTATTGGATGATAATGCTACATTGATATAACACTTACATTTTATGGTTAAAAAAGATTAAATTTCTCTATTACTGATTCACCCCCCTCTCAATAATCCAAAACATTGTATCAGAGCCAGTTCCTTCATAAATCAATTTAACCACTGGAAGGAGATCATGGATTATTCTCATAATGGAGTACCAATGTTTAATGGTCATATTCGGTTAAATTATGAGATATGGAGCAGAAGCACGAAAGTATTTTTATAGGAATAGGGGCATATATTTGGCTATCAGACGTTACAGGATATGATATTTCAAAAAGGGAAAAGACTGTAGCCAAGAAGGAATTCAAGAAGAATAACAAAATAGTAATGGATTTCATCTGGGAAGGATTACCTAATCTGGTAAGAGAAAAGGTTGGTAAATGTTCATCGGGCAAAGAACTTTGGGATAAATTACATGATATGTATTCTTTACCCATCATAGATTCAGAATATGCCAAAGAATATGCAGGTATAGATCAAGAAGAAATATGTTCACCGTGTCAAACAGATTTAGAAAATGAAGAGTGCATAATCAACAAAAGTATGTTATTTTTCTTTAATCGTGAAAAGCACAGACATATTGAAATGGAATTCCATGAAGGAAATGAGACAAAAACACTAATTGAAAAAGAAGACAATTATGAAGAATAATTGATTAGTGCTTTAGATGAACTAAGAAAAGAAAGAGAAGAAAACAAGTCACTCAAGAAAGAATTGATGAAACAAAAGGAAAGTGTTCACACTTTTGAAGAAGCCCAATAGGTCATCAAGAACTTAAGAACTTAGCTAGAAGAAGCCAGAAAGATCGAAGAAAATATTAAAGATCAAAAACAGTATTTGGAAGCCAACATAGTAGCACAGAAGGAAGAAGCGGAAATGAGAGAGAAGATGTTGACATATCATCTCAAGGAAAGAACTAACGATATAAACCAGCTTGAGTCAGATTTTGGTCAAGAAGAGAAAGTACTTGAAGAAGAAATAATCACATTAAAAATTCAGCCGTAAGAAGCAAAGAGAATAGAAGAAGTCACGAATTCTTAGATATTAAAGAAAGAAGAAGAGGTTGAGAAGCTTGAATAAAAAGTTGTCACATTAAGAAGTAAAACCGTCAAGCTCAAAAAGAGCATTGGAGAGACATAAAAATCTATATGAATTGTAGAGAATGAATAGTAGCACTCTAGGTTGCTAGAAAATAAGAATGAAGAAAAGAGAAAAAGTTATGTAGAAGTATTCAAAGTAAGGAGTCATGTTCAACCAGAATCTAAGAAAACTAATAAGGGTACATCTTCAAGAATACCATCCATGTTCAAGCCACAAAGAAGCTTCAATAATGATCATGATCAGTCAAGGAAGAAATTCAGAAGGAATACGCCAAAAAGAAGATCATTCACTCCCAGGTATGCAAATTTCTTTTATGGTCATTGTTTTTATTGTATTAACTTTGGACATAAGGCTACAGATTGTAGGGATTATAAAAGAAATTTTCAATAAAGAAATGCATATGTAGCCCCACATAACATTGAATGTTACAAATGTCATAACTATGGACACATAGCTAGTGATTATAGAAGCATGATTGATACTTCCATGAAAGAGAACACTAATATCAGATATAAGAAAGTATGGATAAGAAAATAGGAAGAACAGGTGAACAAAGACTAGGTCCCATAGATCGTAAGATTGACAATAAAATGAGATGAAGAAGATTCTACAGAGAAAAAGAAAGATGTCAGAGACAGAAAAGTTTGGAAAATAACTAAAAGAAAAGAAGGATAGGTAAATAAGGAACATGTTCAAGATATTGTACTTCTAGGCATTGTAGTGAAAGAGGAATTCACGGATATAAAGAAAGAAGTCAAAGCTCAGAGAGATGATGAATCTACTAATGAAGATGATTTTTGTGTGGGTTCTTGAGGAAGTTCCTCGAGGGAGTTGGATAAAATTGCGTAGCTCGGGAAGAGAAGGACATCTATTAGTGGGGTGTCCCTCTCTTTCACATAGCATGCAATGAGGTTGAACTTGGGGAGGAATTGGAGCGGTGAGCTCTTTCTTCTTTCGTATGCCCCTAGCTGTAGCGGTGGTGTTGGCAATTGGAGGTGAGGGTGGTGTGGCCAAAGTTAGTACGAGATTCTGCATGAAGATACCCTTTGATTGGGGAGGGAGGGATGGTTGAGGAACCATCGCAGGTGGTTGTAGATACCATACTGGAATGGAGAGCACCATTTTGGGAAGGGTAAGCGTTGTGGCTACCTAAAATGATTGTACTCCTGGTGGGGGGTAGAAGAAGGGGATTTGAGTGATGGATTGGGGGATTTTTTCCCAAACTGGGATTTTCCCCTGGGGAAGGGTGAAATCAGGGATAAGTGGTGTCATAGGGTTCTTAGGTAATTCCTGAGGTAGAATTTCTTCAATTGGTGGGACATTGATGGGTGGATAATCCTGAGTGGGAGGAATGGTATCTCTGGTTTTAGTTCCATCAGAAGATATGACACACACGTTTTCTTAGAAGTGTAGGAGAGGTGGTGCTCCCTGGTATGCCCCTAGTAAGGATGGGTCTTTGAAAATTTATGGGCCCATATCAATGAGTGGATATGCGTCGAAACTAGTGTGGATAAGAGGTGAGATGTTATCGATGTTGGAGGAGTGATTAGGCTCATTATGTGAAACTTGGTCGATGGTGATGATTTTTCCGTTGTGGGGGAATATCATTGTTTGAAGCACATAAGAGACCACTACCTTCATAGATTACATGTAGCTACGTCCAAATAAGTTGTTGTAATCGAGCTGGGTGTCGATAACCTTAATGCCAATAAGGACGGTTTTTCCCCCAAGTTCAATGAGAACATTTTGGAAGAGCCCTTCCAGAGAGGATGGTTGACCATCATAATCTCTTAAAGTGATTGAGGATGGTACTAGCTCAAGGGATCCAAGTTTTTTCCATACAATTTTGGTCATGATGCATGTGGATGCACCTTCATCAATGATACATCAATGAACCGTGATGTTCTGAATATTGATTGGTATCTAGAAAGCTACCAAAGCGAGGAGACGAGGTTCCCCACAATATAAATCAAATGTGATGAGTTTAGTATCAACTGGGTCGACTTCCCCAAAGGTGGAAAGCAAGGATTTTCGTGGGGCTGGAAAAATTTTAAGGACCTCCAATACTGACATGGCTGCAGGGGACTGTGCCAAGTCATTGACTGGACTGTAATTATGTGTTTCCCTAGCCTGAGGGTTGTTGACATTTCATCGTAACATGATGTGAGGAATACGAATGGGAGGTTTAGTGTTAGGGAATGGAATCATCAAGGGTTGTGCAGTTGTATATGGAGTTGATTCCAAAGTGGTGTGAGTAGATTCAAGGGGTGTGTTGTATTGATGACAATGCATTTGCAGAAGAATTTCTTCTTCGCTAGTTAGGAGGATATTGCGATCTGCCGGATTTCTAGGGTTTTGATACTATCCCATCTGTGTTGGGGTAGGATGTATCTCTTGTTGGGTATTCATCACACCTTGGTATGGAATAGGGTTTTTCAACACGTCCGGGGGGGGTGTTGCAAATACTATTGTGGGGCATGTTGAGGGGCAGGCAGTGCTGGAGGACGTAGCGCGTTCATGGAGTCTTTCATCCATTTGAAGTCAGTAATTTGGGGGAAATGGTGAGTATAATGACCATTCTCACCACAAAGAGTGGAAGGGAATTTTTTCTGAAGGTTTTTATTGTTTTTCCTCCCTTGGTGTTTGTTGTTATTGTCCCCTTGGGGGTTATGGTTACCCTGATTTTGGTTGCCCCAAACAGGTTGGTTTTGTTGGGGGTTATTTCCCCCTGGTCCTGGGTTATTATTGTTTTAGTTTTTCCCTTTCTTCTTGGCATTATTCAGCTGATGGGCCGGATTTTCTGTATTCAACTACTCAAAAGTATGAAATTGTTAAATGGGAGAGGGTTGAACAAAGTTAACACCAGCATGCGGTTGTCATTACGGATGAGCAACTGGCTATGGAGGACCAATAAATGGAAAATACAGATTGTTTTGTGGTAACAATCCGTAGGGTGCATAGGAAGGCGTAGCGCTTTCACTAGTGCCCTTGTTATAATTTGAGGTACAAGGGGCAGCTGAACTTGGTTAAGAATATAGGCGCATGATGGGTGTTGACAAGGGTCCACTCATGGATGGAGAGAGAGAAAAAAGATATGGTTGTTGGTAAATGGGAAGAGGGGAGGGTAGTAAGATGACCCTCCATATATTAGCGGATATTGGGGTGTACCATACATAGGTGGTGGTTGGATGTACAGATTGTGGTGTGTTGTGGTACCAATCAATCCATCTGTCGCATGAGACATCCTAGGTTTGTCCTGGTTGAATGGTACGAGTATTGGTGCATCATGTATTATTGTGTATAAGTAACCTAACTAAGCATAAATGAGATCGTACTATTGAACCTTCCTGATGGCTTCCTCTTCAGTTTGGGGGAAGGTTGATGTCACATCTTTGGCAAGGATAGGGATGAGTGATTTGAGAAACCAATCGAGAAGTTGTTCTTTGGTGGTTTCTTCTTTGCATAAACTACGTCGCCGATGCCATTTGTGAATGTGGTCAGTGAGATGCGTAGAAAATTTTTGTTTTCACTGGGAGAGTAGTTCTAGACCAGTGTCATGACGAACTAGTAGTTGAAAGAAGGCAAAAAATGCTTTGACCAAGGATTCAAAAGTCACATGGGACCCTGATTTTTTCTCTGCATACCATTTGGTTGATGGACCAATGAGTGTGCACTAAAATAAACTTAAGCAGATTGATTCATCCATGATGTTGTTTGAAGAGAACCATAAGTGGAAGGTCATGATATTTTTGACGAGATATTCTCCCGATTTGTCTTCAAACTTGGAAATTTCTGAAGGTAGTTTGGTAGGCATATTGGGCCATGTGGGGTCATGAAATATAGGATCATTCGTGAGTTTACTCAGATCAAGAATGTTGAGGGATGCCAAATATGGCATGGGGGGTGGCAGTGGAGGATTAGTTCCAGCCATGTTGTGAGAAGGTAGTGAACTTGACCCTGGAGGGGGTTTTGATGGGGATGTACTTCTCCCTTGAGAGGAAGTTTCCCCCCCACCTCCTTTTGAAGGAGAGCCAATGGATGGATGGCCTTGGGAATTGGACCCAAGTAAGGTGGAACCAAGGAAATATGATCCCAAAACAGTGGCACTCATAGGGGTGTGAGATGGTTGAGATGGTGAGTTGGAAATACTAGGAACTCCTCCTAAGATAGGAGGTAGATTCTGCAAGATTCTGGAATGACGGGGATTTTATGGGTCCCCTACGATATCCGAATATAAAAGTGAATATATGAAAATGGTGATGATAACAATAAATGAACAAGAGACTTGTATGATTTGGACCTTCACAATATATCTCACAATCGCATGAAATCAAATGAGCATCATACACAAATAAAAAATAAGCATACATGTGGGTAGGTGGATTTTTTCCACATGGGATAAGAAATAAAACAAATGCTCATGTCCTAAAAAGACGTATCATCCTTCCTCTCAAATAGCACTGGACCTTCCAAGAGCACTCAACAGTGGGGCCTAAAGCCACCGGAAGAGAAACTAGTGAAGGATGAAACAATCAGTTATAATGAGGGGTAGAGGGTGCATATCTTGAAATAGCTGGAAATATTTCCCAATAGCCGCACAAAATTTGATCAAGGTGTGATTGCAGCCCACAATTTCCACCTAGGTAGATGTCCTAAATTTGGCCACTAGGTACCCCGGTGAAAGTGCGACATTTATATTTTTGGCCTTAGAAATGGGTCATAGGATGGATCCCTTCCAAGAGTTGGGTGACTCAAGGGGGGATGCACAAAACAACCAAACCTCGGCCTTTGACCCTTCACATGTATCTCCCTGCCTTATGGTGTTAGGAACACATGATTTGGAGGATTTAAAATTTCCCTCTTTGTCAACTTCTAATGTTTGAATATGTGAGAACCAGATAAAGGGGGGTTATTTGGATGCCTAGCCCTGAGATATTACCTAGACTAAAAAAATTATTTTGGTACCTCCTGTGGAGAAAAACTTAGTGATATTTTAGAAAAAAATTAGATTTTGTGGGTTGAGAGATTGAGGGTGTGAACCAATATCATTTGAATTAAGTGGGTGTGGATAATTTCTTCAAGAAATAGTAGGACGTTTCAAAATTCCTTTGGATAAAACCTACTTCAACCTCCATAATCCAAGAGGAAAATATGTGACTGAGGAGTGACTTTATGTGTGAGAAAGTGATAAAATGTGCCAGATTTTAATAAGCTAGGTGTAAATTTGCAATATTTGGACTTCCTCTGGTCCTTAAAAATCTTGATTACCTATATTACTAGATGCCATTGGTACAACCTTGCAGAATTTTAAAAGCCCTAAAATAACTAGCATGTGGACATATGGGTCCTTACCAATCCTTTAAACTCCTTAATGTGGTTTACTCTAAGAAATATTTGAAAAAAGTATCCTAGATTGCAAGCATGTGGGCATGTATGGGACCATTACTTTGATCTTTAAACTCTCCTAGCGATGTAAACTAAGAAAGTAATTTCCAAAACTATCCTAATTTTGCAACATGTGGGCATGTATGGGCCCTTACAATTTTAAGATGGTTTTCAAAATAAAATAAGAGGAACCCTATGGGGGCTTTGTCCTCTCCTAAATATTTTGTTAAGGGAGATAAAATGTCCCCTTAATCACCTTTCTTATTTGCAATATCACTCTATGGTGCGAGAGAAGAGCATGCTAAGTGATTAAAGTTTGATTTCTAGTCCCAATGCAAGTGTTTTTATATGTGATAGAAAATAATCAACTTAACTTTTACAATCAAAACAAGTCATCCACGTGGAAACCAAAGAAAAAGAGGATAAATGTGGTTCTTTTTACCACCTAAGTTCCTATGTTTTGACTAACCTTTCATGTGGGAAAGGAATCAAAGTGTAGTGTATTTACAAATTGCATAAAAGAAAGATTCTGAAGGCTAGGGACCTTTAAATCATCACAAAAAACTTATACAATTTTGAACCTCTTGACAGATGCTCGGGTTACAGTTCAAAGAGAGGCACAGTGGGAGCACAATGCATAGAGAACATAAGACCTTTTGGCACACTATGCATAGAATGCACAGCTAGCAGAAGTTCTTTTGGCGCACAATGCTCTGAATGTGCGTCTATGGGCTGAAATACCTGTGCACGTTCTGATACGCGTTAGGGGGGGGAGATTTTAAGTGGAATTATCATCCTCCAGCTCTAAACTTACCTCTTGATAGGTAAGGCAAGGCCGGTTATGGTTCTTACAAGGAAAATGTGTCAAAAAGAAGTTCTCAAAAATCCCAAATAGGGAGGAAATTGATACCTTTTCCCCAGTATGGTCGCCAATATGTTGTGCCTGTTTCGTCACTTGAGTGAGAAAAACAAAAGCACTTACAAGTCTATTTGGGCCTTCTAGACAAGACATAGGTTAGTGAATGAGTTGTATAATCCAAGAACATGAAATAAACAAACAAATTAATTAAAAACAATAAAGGAAATAAAACTAAAATTCATAAGAAACGTTGAACCAAAATTAATCAACCAAATGAACAAGATTATGCCACCAATGGATAACTATATTAGTTGGAAAAACACCATAGAGAAAGGAGGACTTATGGATCCCCTCTTCCTCCTTGGGAAGGCTCTTTATTTCCCTATTGGATATCTCTTCTTACATTGATAAACTAGAAAGAAAATGGTGAATAAATCCTAGCCTATTCCCTCAAGAGGTGAGTGGAATGGCCTATTGGAATGTTGCTAGAATGATCCAAGAAGAAAATAGGACTCTTGAAGGAGGATTGAGGTAGCATAACAATACTATGAGATTCTTAAATTCTTAGTGCATCCATGGCCTCCATTTATAGCATGTCTTTGAGGCAATATCCAACTGGTTCTTAGTGTGGACAAGGGGCCCTTTAGGGCACCCTTAGGTCTTTGACCAGCCCCCCATTCACATTCATCTTGGATTCAAGGGTTAAATCAAGTTGGGATTTGGTCCATAAGTGGTTGAGGGGATGAAAAGAACAATAAATGCATTGTTCACAGGAGTGTGTGTCTTTTCTTGTACACAGTTGTGCATATGGCGCATTGTGCACTCTACGAGTTTCTTTGGCCCACACACTGTGTGCGCGCTTCCTTTAGTGATTCAATGCATGTCAATTTTTTGTTCAGTTGTATAGTGTTTTACTCTTGGAAATGGATTTTGGTGCTACAGGTGAACTAATAGGTGTCTGGAAATGATGTATCTCTGTAACCATTTGCATGCAATTTTTCAGACGAAATTTCAGTGATAAAAATGATGATGAATACACACTAGAGGAGGAATTGTTCAGATCCATCCGACTTAGAGACTCCCAGGTAATATGAATATTAGACAGAGGGAGTCAATGTGATAGTTGTGACATATCAAAGAACCATCCTTCGAGCAACTTACAAAGTTTGAGTAGACAGATCCCGAGCAGTCAGTAGTGTAGTAGAGTCTTGGAAAATATGGACAAAGATGGATTCTTAAGAACACTTAGCAGGTTTGGAAGATATATGACAATGGACGAGATCATGGATTCATAGATTGGTTCTCAGAATGGTTCAGAGACAAAGGAACATTATCATAATGGATGATAATTACACAAGAAATGGCTCAAACAATGCTAATGGATTCCAAATTGACAGATATTTTTTTCGACACATGTAGAAAATACAACAGTTCACATTCAAAACAAAGTAATTCTCATCAAAAACAATGGAAAACTCCCTACGAGCTATGGAAAGGAAGACCAACAAATGTGAAGCACTTCAGAGTATTTGGAAGAAAATGCTACATCAAAAGAGAAGATGGAAGAATGGGAAAGTTTGACTCTCGTGTGGACAAAGGAATACTTGTTGGTTACTCAAGTACAAGGAAATCATACAAATGTTACAATATGAGATTGAAAAAAGTTGTGGAAAGCATCAATGTAAGAATTGATGAAACAGGTGGACGAGAATTAAAGGAAGAAGAAAATAAATCAATGGAACAACTTTACAAAGAAGAAGTAGAAGATGAAGAAGAACTAGAAGATGAACAAGAAGTATAAGGGGAAGATGAAGAGGATAAGACAGAAGTAGAAGAGCAAGTTCAACAAGTGCCTCCAAATACACCTAGCAAACGAGTACAAAACAATCGTCCTTCAGATCAGATTATCGAAAATAAGGATGCAAGAGTTGAGACTGGAAGAAGAATTTTTTCACTAGAACAAATGTACCTAGAAATCATATCTATGATTGAACCGAACAATTTTCAAGAGGCCAGAAAGGATGAATTCTAGAATAAGGACATGGATGAAGAATTGGATCAAATATAGAAGAATGAAACTTGGGAATTGGTTCCAAGACCAAATAATAAGAATGTGATTGGCACACATGGGGTTTTCAAAAATAAATTGAATGAAGATGGACAGGGTACAAGGAACAAAGATATATTGGTATGTAAAGGAGACACATAGGTTGAAGGAGTCGACTTTGAAGATACATTTTACCCAATTCCCACAATGGAAACAATCTGATTTCTTTTAGCTTATGCATGCTCCAAGAATATTAAAGTGTATCAGATGGATGTGAAATCGAGTTTTCTGAATGAGGAACTTGAAGAACAAGTCTACGTTGAACAACCAAATGGATTTCAGTTGTCCAAGAATGTAGATTATGTGTGTAAATTAAAGAAGGCCTTGTATGGCCTAAAACAGGCTCCTAGAGCATGGTACTCTAGACTGGATAAATATCTACAGCAGGCATGGATCATAAAAGGAAGTGCAGACAACAAAATATACATCAAGGTAACTTAAGATGGTATTTTATTAATTGAAGTTTGTGTTGATGATTTTATTTTTGGAAGTAATGATGACAAGTTAAGCAACAAATTTGCCAAGGATATGCAGAATGAATTTGAAATGTAATTACTCGAAGAACTATCCTTCTTTTTAGGTCTTCAGATATGTCAAAGAAACCAAGGAATTTTTATTTCTCAAACTAAGTATATCATAGAAATGTTAAATAAGTTTGTAATGGAAGATTGCAAACTAGTTACCACTCCTATGAAAACCAGTTGCAAGTTGAGAAAATATGATGATTCAAAGTCTAAAGACCAGAGCTAATACAAGTCAATGATGTTAATGTTTTATGCTGATATTATAGTTCTTTTCATTTCATAAGATAAGAGCATAATATGAACAAGATCACTGAGAAATACACATCCACAATAGACACAACATTTATCCTAGAAAACCCTCTAGGGGAAGAAAACCCAGCAAAAACTTCCTTATCATAAATAGCTTATCAAGAGTTCAAGAGATAACTCAACCAATACA
>ML777832.1:1206151-1232875 GCA_009831015.1 Picea engelmannii
TACAATTACCGACTTGATTAATCCTCAATGGGGATTAATCTAATAATAAAAATAATAATAATGACATGATTAATCCACAATGGGGATTTAATCCAATAACAAAATAATAAGAATGCTCTTCGCAGCTACATTATTTCAACAAATGATTGGTAGTATTGTCGCAAGAGTTGACTCTAGGTTGTAATAGAGCCAAGACTTAGCACATTTAAAAAATGATAATAATGGGTGATTGATCAATTATTGGAGGCTTCTAGAACTAGGTTTGAGAGAGATTTTCAATCATTAAAAATCATAAATAAAGAGGCATGACTGCATATTCTAAACTCATTTTAAAATCATGAGGGTGGATAGAAGAAAGGAGATAGAAAAAACTAGAAGAAAAATCTAGGTATCCAATTATGATAAATATGGCCTTCCTTTCAGTAGAAAAAATAACACCAAACTTCAAATATTTGTACATAGGTCTTGTCTCACTCACAACAAGACAAAGGAGAAGCTATGAACAAATAAAACTTGTAAATAAGGAAAAACAATTAAGATGTAGGTCTTGTTCTACTCACATCAAAACAGAGGAAAAACTGCACTTGAAAGAATGCTCTTAATTAGTCACAACAAAAGTCTCACTGAATTGTAAGAATTACAAGTTGAATTAACGAATGGAAGGAGGAAAGAGAAGTAATGAAAACTTCAGAAACAATAACATAGGAAGAAGACATAATATAACATAACGAGGTGTAGAATCGCTTTTCTTTTGTAAAGTATTATTGAAAATACTGCATTACATGTCCCATCCTAAAAGGCTCTCAGGTTGTCCCCCTCTCTATGAATCTGCAATCTATCTCTTTATACAAAATTTGTCTCAATTGAAAAACCCTTGGATTACCAACAACCTCTTCATGCACTATTGATTCTCAACTAGTTGTGTTGGCACTTTTCCTAACTCTTCATCTTCTCCCAGATACATTTAATATCTTTTGTTCATATATTTATTATAGTTACCATGATCATTAGCACTCGGATTCTGTTATGAACGAAACTGATGGAAAAGCATGCAAATAACAATGATAATATTTTCAGACTAAAGTGTTAATAATGATGAAACAAAAACCAAGTTTCATCCTTCTCGTCTATTTCTATCATCTGTTCATTTTCCACCAATGTGCGAATATTCAAAATCTTGTCTTCTACGCTTTTTTTCTTTGATAGAGGCATTTTTGTTTGACAGACGGAACCCTTACCCATCAGCATTTTATACATGTGATTGGAGCCCCGACTTCAAGCCTTCGGGCTTCAGGGGAAGGGAGGATGGGATATTGAAATTCCTTCGGCGGTCAAAATATCTGAAGCGAAACATGGTGCTCGAAACTGTGAGCAAGATAAAATTAGTGTGAGGAACCTTGACTTCGGGCCTTTGGGCTTTGGGGGAAGGGAGGTGACGTGGACTAAAGCTCTAAATTTTTGGGTCCTATCCCCTTTCCTCTATTCCCACTCCTTCACGTGACTTCAAGCTATGACCTGGGGCTAAGCCTCTAGGCGCTTCACAACTTTGGGTTTCGATTGTCTAGCATGCGACTGATTTTTTTTCAAACTCCGAACTGGCGGAGTTACTCAGAACCTCATCGAGGTTCATTCCCCCTCATAAAATGAGCGGTGGTGATATCTTCACGTTTCACAACTTTGAAACTTGGGATTTTTGACTCCTCGATACTTCGATTCGTGAATCCCTGAAGGAACTCACGACTAACAATTGTGTAACTTTACCGGATCCGATGGCCTGAGATGGTCTCACTCCCTCTTGATATATCCACGGTCTAGATGGAATTTGGGTTTCATGACTTCAGAGATTTACTTCCCTCATGAATGAAAACTTGCGAATATGTGAAGTCTAAAGGATTTCAAGGTGTAACCTCCCCGTACCCTTTTGATATCTAATGGTTGTTCATGACCCTGATACCTTCTGAAGGGATCTCAACTGTCACTGAGAAAAATTTAATATCTATTCCAACATAGGCTCCATATAGGGATGGTGATTTCCTGTAAAGTGCCAAGAACAGTAGACCCTGTGCCTTCATCCATTGGGTGACCTGAAATCAACCTTGTCAATTGTGAAACTTATCATTTTACCTACGCATGTTCCGAAACCAAAATCATTTATTCACTACAATCGAAGAGGTTTTGCACTCACTGAAATGATATACATATTGCAAACTAAAAATATCCCTTTGTACAATGTATCCATTGGTATATGGAGTCATAATGCCTTAAAAGAGAACCATACTAGATGCCAAAATGAACTCGAAACATTTTGAAAACTATTGCTAAACTCTAATGCTCAAAGTCAAGCTTATTTATATACATCACCTACTCTAACTGATATCACTAATTTGTTCAAGTATAGGAAAATTCTCAATTCAACCAAGCGAATATCTGACTAAAAAAATTAATTATGCTTCCATCTTTGAGCACGAAAAAAATAGGAGCAACTGCAAATTTCAAAACATACCTTGGGAATAGGTACTTACAGTTTTGAAATTCATACCTCAAGAAGTCGGAAATAAAAAAATTAATACCCCATTTTGACTCCATATAAGCTCCTACTGGATCGTAGAAGGGAAGAGATACACCACTTTTGCAATTAATCCATACTTCCTCCTGTTGGGCAAGTTGTATGAAATGCCTTTGCACACTTTGCCCAATACTGATTTTTTCTTCTTCTGGCGCAAAAATGTCGCACTAAAACTGATTGGTCTGTTTCTCAATAGTTTCTTAACAAGGAGGAGATATCATTTGTTTTAGTAACCCATGCTTATATCCTTCATCCTTTGTCCAAATATCTTCTTGATATCTATCATAAATAGGTTGATTTCTTTTATGATGTTGTCGATTGCTTTCTTGTTGAACCAAACTTTTTTGTTGCTCATTGTCTTCAGAAACACTTTCATCATATTCATAAAACAAAGGAGGATTGTCGTAGGTTTTCATGTGTGATGAAGAAGAAATCTTCTCTTCTTCCTCTTATGGATACTCATCATAAACAGGCTTCTCATAGAAAGTTATGGAATATTGACTTTCATAAATTTCTTTTTTGTGAGGATTTAGAAAAGATGGTTGAATATCAACAGACTGATTTTCATGAGGATTTACAACAGTGACTCTACCTGAAATCTCAATTGCATTTGGATGACTACAATTCTCCTAAAACTCTTTATGAAATGTCTTTTTGGAAACATACAATTTTTCATATTTCAGGGCCTTTACTTGATCATGAAACCGATAAGGAAGGGATTTTTCCATAGAAAAATGACTATGTTCTATATAAACAAACATTGATTGTATATGGACTTCCATGAGTTGTTGATCTTCATGAAGATCTAGACCAATGATTTCATCATCATGTTGTACAATTAAAATATTTTTGGCATCATTAATGTTAAAAAAATCATTATGAAAGTATTCCTCTTGAACAACAGAATTAAAAATAGAGTCATATATGAATGAGCTTGAAACTAGCTCTTCATCTGAAAAAGCATTTTCATCCCCATCGCTGCAAAAAATCAGGTTGTGATTGGTTTGAAAGCCTTCAGATCTTTCTGCTTCATATTCATGGAGTTTGGTTTGATCTTCTTCTTGAATATGATCAAAATAGCTATCACATTCTTCTTCTTTATCAACAAATTCTTCCTCATGCTGATCATCTTTATCAATTTGACAAATTTCAGATATTTCTTCCTCCTCTTTAAGAGAATTTGTTTGATCTCTTGGTTTTATGAATTCCATATTGCAGTAATCTTTAAAAAGGAGTTCAGTTGAATAGATCCTCTTACAATGTTGATGAAAAACTATGTGGAAATCTTTCAATGAAGGAATTCTTGAATGGGGTAAATATTTATACCAGAGTCTAGCATCTCTTTCCAATGAAAACATAAACAGTTTCATGAGGACATCTTCATGATGTACATCCAATTCATCCATGAACTTGTGAAATTCAAACAAGTGTTGAGCAAGATTTTTGTCCACATACCCTCCAAATTTAAGAAGGACATCTTCCCAAATTTTAACATCTGGAATAGTGTTTGGAAAACCATAAACATTTGTAAAGTCCAAAGGAGAAAACCTCACAGCAATCCGAGAAATGAACGAATTTGAAATTTTGAAACCAATGGAGTCACCAGTGAATCATGTAGAGTCTTTGAACCAATGAGTCGCCAGGTGAATGATCACAGCCAATTGAATGGCTATCCCTTGTTCACCATAAAGGAATATATTATAACTTTTTCATCTCCCATGGAAGATAACTTCGTTTCTCCATCCCCAACAACAGCGCCAGAAAATGTTGTTGCAAGAGTTGACTCTAGGTTGTAATAGAGACAAGCCTTAGAACATTTAAAAAAAAAGATAATAATGGGTGATTGATCAGTTATTGGAGGCTACTAGAACTAGGTCTGAGAGAGATTTTCAATCATTAAATATCATAAATAAAGAGGCATGACCTCATCTGCTAAATTCATCTTAAAATCATGAGGGTGGATAAAAGATAGGAGATAGACAAAACTGGAAGAAAAAGACAGGTATCCAATTCTGATAAATCTAGCCTTTCTTTCAGTAGAATAAATAACACCAAACTTCAAATATATGTACATAGGTCTTGTCTCACTCACAACAAGACAGAAGAAAAACTATGAATAAATAAAAATTTTAAATAAGGAAAAACGATTAAGATGTAGGTCTTGTTCTACTCATAGAAAAACAGAGGAAAAATTGCACTTGAAAGAATGTTCTTAATTAGTCATAGCAGAAGTCTCATTGAATTGTAACAATTACAAGCTGAATTAATGAATGGGAGTAAAGAGAAGTAATGAGAAATTCAGAAACAATAACACAGGAAGAAGATAGAATATAACATAACGAGGTGTAAAATCTCTTTGCTCCTGTTAAGTATTATTGAAAACACTGCATTACATGTCCCATCCTAAAAGGCTTTGGGGTTGTCCCCCTCTCTATGAATCTCCAATCTATCTCTTTATAAAAAAATTGCCTCAATTGAAAAACCCTTTGATTACCCACAAGCTCTGCATGTGTTATTGATTCTCAATTAGTTGTGCTAGCACCTTTCCTGATTCTTCGTTTTCTCCTGGATACATTTAATATCTTTTGTTCATATATTTATTACAGTTACCATGGTCATTGGCACTTAGATTCCATTATGAATGAAACTGATGGAAAACCCTGCAATTAACAATGATAATATTTCCACACTAAAGTCTTAATCATGACGAAACAAGCACCAAGGTTCATCCTTCTCATCTATTTCTATCATTTGTTCATTTTCCACCTACGTGAGAATATTCAGAAGCTCGTCTTCTGCCCTTTTTTTTCTTTGACATAGGCATTTTTATTTGAAAACTGGAACCCTCACCCATTGATGTTTGATACATGTTATTGTAACCTCGACTTTGGGACTTCGGGCTTCGGGGGAAGGGAGGATGGGCTATTGAAGTTCCTCTGGCAGTCAAAATATCTGAAGTGAAACATGGTGCTCAAAATTGTGAGAAAGACGAAAATTAGTGCGAGGAGCCTTGACTTAGAGCCTTCGGCCTTCGGGCTTCGGGGGAAGGGAGGTGATGTGGAGTAAAGTTCCAAATTTCTGGGCGCTAGCCCCTTTCCGCTAGTCCTTCTCCTTCACACGACCTCGAGCTATGACCTAGGGCTAAGTCTCCAGGTGCTTCACAACTTCGGGTTTTGGTTGTCTAGTATGCAGCTGATTTCTTTTCAAGAAAACTATAAAATGGCGGAGTTACTCAGAACCTCATCGACGGTTCATGCCCCCTCCAAAAACCAATGGTGTTGATCTCTTCGCATTTAGTGACTTCAAACCTTGGTATTTTTTACTCCTCGATACTCCGATTCACGAATCCTCGAAGGAACTCACGACTAACAACTGTGTAACTTTCCTGGATCAGATGGCCCGAGACAGTCTCACTCACTCTTGATAGATCCATGGTCTATATGGAATTTGGGTTTCGGGACTTCGCATATTTTCTTCCCTTGCGAACGAAAACTTGTGAATATGCAAAGTTTGAAGTATTTCTAGGTGTAACCTCCCCGTACAAATTTGAGATCTAACAGTTGTTCGTGACCCTAATACCTTTCGAAGGGATATCAACCGTCACTGAGAAAAATTCAATATATGTTCCAATAGGTAGCTTACCATATGTGACAACATCCAGAATAGATGTAATGCAGGTAGTTGGATAGGTGACATGATTTCAAGAAGCACCAAAGAAATCACATGTCTTAACAGTGAAAAGGATTTTCAAATATCTCAAAGGAAAAAAAGATTTTGGATTATGGTATCCAAAATAAAAGGATCTATCACTTATTGCCTACACAGATGCATATTGGGCAGGTTGCCTTGATGATTGATGAAGCACCAATGGAACAAAGTTCTACTTGGGTGAGTGTTTAGTCTATTGGCTAAGAAAGAAACAACCATCAATATCTTTATTGACAACCAAAACAAACTATATTGCAGCAGCAGCATGTTGTACACAGGTTCTATGGATGAAACAAATTTTGACAGATATACAAGTTTAGTATGATGATCCCATTCCAATTTGTTGTGATAATACAAGCGCCATCAATATCTCAAAGAACCTGGTGATGCACTCCAAGACGAAGCACATTCCAATCAAGTATCACTTTCTCTGGGGACATGTTGCAAAGAAGAACATCATATTTGAATATGTGGGAACAAAAGAACAAGTCGAATAGATCTTTACAAAATGGCTTCCAAGGGAATCCTTTGAGTATATTCGCCAGAGACTTGGAGTAATTTCTACTCCAAAATGAATTATTTTGAATTTTGATGTAGGATCATCGCTCCACCTCAGCACACACCAACTGATTAGCATGAGTGGTGTGCATTCAAATAAGAAAGAGGCCTCACCCTCTCATTTTTCCTTCAAAAATCTAAAGCGTGATCAAGGAAATTAATGTTGACAGGTTTGAAGAGCCAAATTGTTCCTTCACACAAGCTGGAGATAAGGTCGACATTAAGTAGTTGATGGTAGGAGAGATTTGTATCCGATTCTGATCAGATTTCCATCATTATAATCCTCCCATTAGACAGGTGTTTGAAAGGTTATTAGACACCTCTAGATTAGTTTGGAGGGAAGATCGTCGAGCCCCTCTTGTATAAACTCTTGTATTGTTTCTAGTAGAGTAGGTACCAGGCATCGAATGTAGGAGATAGATAGTTGAGGGAGAAGCGAGACTCAGTTCTAGTCCAGACTCATGTGTTGTAATGGACATTCCACCATTTATAGAAATGAATAATTTTTCCTGTTTATCAATTTCTGTGTAATGGATGTTTTGTTATGAATGTCATCCATATGCATTTGAGTTGTATATGTATGTTAGAAATCGTGTACAAGGATAGAGGCATAAATTTCTATCTATGAGTGCGTTGGATTAATTATGGTTCTCAAGGATAAGTGCAAGGAGTGTTGTAGTGTCCCCAAGGCTGGGCCCCGTTTCAAACCATGTTCTGAAAGAAATTGTAAATATGTGTTATAGGCTGGTGAACCAAGTTTGTATAAGTCGGTGGGTTTATGTGATTGTTAGGCCAGAGAGCCTAAGGGTTGGAGACCAAGGGCTTGATCTTGTACTTATATGTATGCAGAACATTTCATAAAATTGAAAAAAAAAAAAAAAAACACCGCCAAGTGCAGACCGACCACGATGAATGAGTGAAGGGGGAATGAGCATCCATAGAGTGATCAAGGAATTAGGGGATGGAAGGTGGGAAATGGGCTAAGTGTTGAGCCTAGGGGATAAGCCTAGAGGGCTTAAGCCTGGGAATAATATTTTAATATTATCCCAAAAAGACATGTGCATTTTATTTTTTATCCTAAGTTTCTAGCAAGGGGAGGATGTACAAGGGTGGTGCGTGCTGGTGGAATGCATGAAGCTCCATGGGTGACAAGTTTCAACCCTAACACATGCGAATAAAATGGCTAGGGTGAGTCATGAGAAGGGTTCCTCCTCCATTCTACCTGATTGCTTGAACGCTTATGGAGCCCTGGATAGTACGACCAACCCAACTCCTGCAGAGAACCTTCATGCATCCTTGTGATTCGAAAAGTCTGTGTCTGGCTCTGAGAAAACCTGTGTGTACATTCCTTGAACGAGAAGCCTATGTTGATTTCGGGAAAGATTCTGTGTTTTTTCTAGAAAGATGGTACACCCCTTCTCTGTTCTAAACTAGGGAGTCTGAATCGACCCCTGCGTGGATGACTCGTCACGCATCCCTGAGAATCCAGAGTGAGAGTCTATCCCATGTTGCCAGATTGAGAAAATAGAAGTGTCTCATCCCAACTAAGCCTAGTTATGTTGTTTCACCTTTCTGGAGCTGCCCTGGGGTGTTCATGTTTGGATTCCCATTGATTGTGGTGGACGTGTAGTGTTTGATCCTGTGTGGCTTGTTGGCCAGTTTGTACAACACTATCTCCAGGTGAGAGAGGTGGTTGAAGTTGGAAGAACAGGTTTCTGGACCTGTGAGTGACTCCCTCCATGTGAGAGAGTGCGCAGAGGAAGGAGAGAACTCCTAGAAGGAACCTTGTAGCTGTCATAGAGCCCGGAGACTTCCGGTTCGACCCGTTTCTGTAACCCAAGGCAAGGGAGATTAACAGCCGAAGGAATGTCCAGGTGACATAGAAGGTGTGTACTCCTGGGGTGGAACAAGAATGTGGGGAATGAGGGTCTATGGGCAGTGAGCGTGGGAGGTTCCTGGGAGAGAATTCCATCCTTTTGGTTGTGTGTTGTTTCCCTGTAACCTCAGCCTAGCCTAGGATTCCTTGTCTTGGGGTGGAGCTTAGTCCCAGCTCGTGGGTGACCCACTACTGAGCTGATGAGCAGTGTGGTCTAAGGCTGGGAGGTTCATGGAAGGCATGCACTTGGTTGGTGGAACTACCATTATTCAAAGATAAGTACCAGATGATGCTTTAATTATGTTTTTGTATCTCTGTGTAATATAATCATCATCTATTATGTTGTGCATATCAATTTAATGCTAATGTTATTGATTGTTATTATAGCAGTAAATAATATGTTTACTCTGAGCTTTAATGTATTTCTTTGCTTAAACGCATGTGGATTATATAATGCTTGTATGAGTTATGTACAAAGGGGTGTTATAGATTTCTTTTAAGAGTGTTTAAGCCTTGGTAGCCAGAAAAAGGTGTGCTACAGTTTGGTATCAGAGCTATGGTTTCGACACAGAGCCTAGATGGGCCAGTGGAGCAGTCTTTGGACCGAGAGTGCGAGGGAAATTAGGTCTAGAAGGCCAATTTTGGACCTTGGTTTGCCCCGAAGTGTCAAGGAGTTACTTGATGAGTTTTTAATCTCAGTCGGTTTAGCGGCATGTGAAACCACAGTCGGTGTGGTCTATGGCCACCGGGAAATAGGTCTCCACACCAATAGTATTAGAACCTTAGGATATTCTTGGGAGGGAAGGTGAACCCTCGTGACCGTTGGATATGGAGAGTATGCGCAGGGTTTAAATCCCTTTTGAATCGCAAAGGAGTGTGGGAATCGCGATACGCGAACTCCTGAAAACCCCGAAATGCCGAAAAGATCTACACCGTTGATCATGGGGAGAAGAAATTGACCATTGGATCACGTAGTTTGGTAAACAATGATTTCAGGATTTCAGCAGATGGAGGTTCAATATGTGGAGTGCACGAACTCCCAATGCCCGAAACCCCAAAATTTCGAAAATATCTATGCCGTTGATCTGACGAGGGGATCTAACCATTGGATTCCATGCTTGGATTGGACATGGGCGCATGAATGCGTACCATGTGCCAGTGAGTCGAGAAGACAAGCGAGAGTGGTGGGACCTGATGATGTTGTTAAAAGCGACGTGCACCCTCCTAAATGTATGACATGCCATGGTTCTTAAGGGTGACAACTTTGCTATGGGCCTGGAGAATAAAGTAATTCATGATTTCAGGGACTCACGAGATAAGAGCACAGGAGATCGACATTGAAACTCGCGAAGTCACGAGTAGAGAGAACGCGAGGAGAAAAGTCAACATCACTTCTCGAGGTTTCATGAAAGAGAGGTGCCGGGGTTGGATGCCACAACTCGTGAAGGTGTGAGTAGCGAAGAGTGATAGCACTTAGCCCTAGACTATGGTCATGCATAACAGACGCTGGCAAGGAGGGAGCCATACCCGTGTCGCATCTCAGGTATCGGCGTTTAAAGGAAATGAGTCGAGGGTCTTCGACTCACGAACTCGCGAGATCGTGATTTGTGAAAGGGTGACTTTGTTGACGAAGACTTAACTGTTGGACCTTCGTGGACCGAGATTCCGAAGTTTCGAAGTCCCGAAATTTATAGCGCCCAACGAGAGCTCAAAAAAATTATTTGAAACGAAATGTCTTTTGTTCTTGTTCATATTGGTTTATAAATGTTGTGGATTGTTAGTGAGTCTTTAATGGCCTGAAAAACTTTGAATTGAATTGCATAGTGTGTGTGCAGAGTTCAACGAGAGTTAGGATTCTAGTTAACCAATGTCGAGTATGGAGTGGGATGCAGATTGCCTATGAAATAGAGGACGAAAGGGTAGGAAGGGATGTCAACCTGGGATTCGAAGGAACAAACTCTAAAGGGCATGGAAAAGAGATGGATAAGGAAAAAAATTTGATGCAACTCATCGAAAGATTACAGAAATATGCATAGGCTCGCCTACCTGATAGCCGAAAGCTCATGAAAATCAGGGATCGGTAAGGTGAATTCAACTTAAAAATGTTGAAGAGCCTGGAAAGAATAGAAAAGAAATTGGAAAAAGGAAGTGACACAAGCAGATCAAGAAGTGTCAGAACCCTTGAGAGGAGAAGAAGATAGAGGAGTGGTAACAAACATTACCGTCTCTCCCTGAAGCATTCTGGCAAGGAGACACACATTAGTTCAAGCCCGTCCCCTACCAGAAAACACTAAAAATATGGAAAGGATGAATTGAAAGGGGAGATGAACAAGATTAAGCCTCCAACATTTGATGTAGAACATAAGAAGGAGGAAGATACTGAGACATCGTTGCTTGGCATGAGGAAATATTTCCAACTGCAAAATTATTCCACCCATGTAGAAGGAAGAATTGCAATGTATCAACTGAAAGGAAAATCATCCATGTGGTGGGATCAGTTTGTGTAGGTGCAACACATCAGAGAGAAAGAGGTCACTTGGAAGGAATTTAAGAGGTATTTCGAGAAGAAATACCTGACTAAAAGGTATTATGATAGAAAGATGAAGGAGATCTTCGAACTCAAGTTGGGAAGCATGACCATTGATGAGTATGAACGAAGTTTTTTGGAACTACGGAAGTATGTTCCATTCATCAAAGACGAGGCTGTCAAAATTCAGAGGTATTTGAGTGGACTACCACCTTCCATTGGTGACAAGATTCATTATAACGATCCTAAGACCATGGAAGAAACCATAAGAAGGGAGAAATGCCTATATGAACAAAAAAGAAAAAATCCTACCTTTTGAAAGGCTTGGGATGACCAGAAGAGGTTTAAGAAAGAACAGAGGTAGAAGGGAAATAGGCCTCCCTTTTTCAGAAATAGTCCTTAGGGACAGTCATCGTTTAGAGAGCCCAGGAAAGTTGAAGGGAGTGAGCAGATGCCAAGACCGCCACCTATGGAGTGTTGGGGTTGTAAAGGGAATCATAGGCATAGAGAGTGCCCCCACTGAAAAGATAAAGAGAGAATTGTCCATATTGTTCAGCAAGCTAAAACAGTGGAGGATATGGGCAACAAAATATCAAGGATCTACGCACATGATTGAAGTGGAAGGTATGATCAACAACCGACCACTTGATATTTTAATTAGTTCAGGGGCGAGCCATAGTTATGTACATCCTAGAATGGTGGAAAGTTTGCATCTAACGAGAAGAAAACATGAAAATCCTTGGCTAGTGAAGTTGGCCACAGGAACCAAAAGGAAGGTCACTGAATTGGTTAAGTCATGTTCAGTAGACATGAAAGGAATGAGCACCAAGGCTGAATTGAACATTCTTACTTTAGGCTCATACAATTTCTTAATTGGGATGGACTGGTTGGACCAACACCATGCCCTTATTGACTGCTGTAACAAGAGGTTTGCATGCCTGAATGAAGAGGGAAATTAAGTAACAGTCCAAGGAATTCCCAGAGATGTGGCTATTAGATAAATCTCATCCATGCAGCTGAAGAAATGTTACCGGAAAGGATGTCAATTATTTGCATCTCGGGTGGAAGAACAATCCTGAGATGTAGTCTCGAATCTGGAAGACCACAAGATACTCAAAGAATTTAAGGACGTATTTCAGGAGGTACCTAGACTACCTCCGAAGAGGGACATCAATTTTTCTATAAATTTGATGCCGAGAGTAGCTCCAATTTCGATGGCTCCTTATAGAATGAGTACACCAGAGCTGAAAGAGTTGCAATTGCAGCTCGAAGAGATACTAAAGAATGGATACATTCACCCCAGTGTGTCACCATGGGGAGCCCCGGTCCTATTTGTGAATAAGAAATATCGGACGCTGAGACTGTGCATTGATTTTTGGCAGTTGAATAAGGTCACTGTCAAGAACAAGTATCCTCTACCAAGGATCGATGATATTTTTGATCAGTTGAAGGATGCGAAAATATTCTCAAAAATAGACCTCAGATCTGGATATCACCAAGTGAGGATAAATCATGAGGACATTAGCAATACCACCTTTGGAACAATGTACGATCATTATGAGTTCACAGTGGTGTCGTTTGGATTGTCAAATGTGCCTATCATTTTCATGTGCTTAATGAATGGGGTGTTCAGAGATTATTTGGACAAGTTTGTCACAGTCTTCATGGATGATATCTTGGTGTATTCCAAGACAGAGGAAGAACATGAGAAACACCTGAGAATGGTGTTGCAGGTGTTGAGAGAACACCAGTTGTACGCAAAAATGAGAAAGTGCTCATTTTATCAAAGGCTGATTCATTACTTGGGACACATTGTATCTGAAGAAGGGATCGTTGTGGATCCTGAAAAGGTTGAGGCCATCCAAGAATGGTCAGTGCCAAGGAATGTGGCAGAAGTTATATATTTTATGGGTCTGGCAGGCTACTACATAAGGTTTATAGCCAAATCCTGAAAGATAGCTCATTCTATCACTTCCTTGCAAAGGAAGGAGAAGAAGTTCCAGTGGACTGAAGAATGTGAGAGCAACTTCCAGCGATTGAAGCAACTGCTAACCAGTGCTCCAATCCTGAAGATTACAGATCCAAATAAGGATTACATAGTGTGCACCGATGCGTGTAAGGAGCGGCTGGGAGGATTTCTCAGCCAAGAGGGATTTGTAATTTGTTATGAGTCCCGAAAGGTGACAGAGCATGAAAGGAATTATGCCACTCATGATTTAGAGTTGGCAACAATTGTCCACACATTGAGGAAATGGAGACATTACCTCATGGGAAGGAGATTCAAATTAAGAATAGACCACAATGGTCTGAAATATTTATTTGATCAACCGACTTTAAATGCCAGGAAAATCATATGGTTGGAGTTCCTGTGTTAATATGAATTTGATATCAAGCATATCAAAGGGAAAGAAAATACGGTGTTTGATGCACTGAGCAAAAAAAGTGCACAAATTACATGCTACAACCATTAGCATGTACATAAATGAGATTAAAGACAGAATTTTGGAAGCTGCAAATGTTGATTTGCAGTACAGAGGTTTAGTAGCAAAGCTACAACAGCATGACAGACCACAAGCCAAGGAAAGTTACAACTTGGGAACTGATGGCTTACTTCTGTATAAAAACAGAGTATATGTACCCAATGTCCAAGAATTGAAATTGGTAATTCTAAAATAAATGCATAACATGGCTTATGCTAGACATCCTAGATAT
Source organism: Picea engelmannii (assembly GCA_009831015.1). Classification (NCBI taxonomy): domain Eukaryota; kingdom Viridiplantae; phylum Streptophyta; class Pinopsida; order Pinales; family Pinaceae; genus Picea; species Picea engelmannii. The sequence continues at coordinate 1,220,099 of ML777832.1, forward strand.
CAGAAGACTGTGGCAGCAGTCAAAAGCCATTATTTTTGGTCGGGTCTGAAGAAGGAAATCGTTGAATACATTGCCAGATGTATGGAGTGCTAGAAGGTTAAGGCTGAGCATAGGCACCCAGCAGGGTTGCTACAGTCTTTACCCATTCCTGAATGGAAATGGGATGTGGTAACAATGGATTTTATCACAGGATTGCCCAGAACAAGAAAGCAACATGATTCAATCATGGTGGTGGTGGAAAATCTTACTAAAGACACCCATTTTATTCCACTGAAAACCACCCATAGGGCAGCTGATGTTGTTGATATCTTTTTAAAAGAAGTTTCACGCTTGCACGGAATTCCTAACACAATTGTGTCTGATAGGGACCCGAAATTCACCTCGAATTTATGGAAATGATTGTTCAAAGGATTCAGAACAAATCTTAACTTTAGTACAGCGTATCATCCCTAGTCGGATGGTCAGACAGAGAGGGTGAACAGGGTAATAGAAGACATACTGAGAATGTATGTGATGGATAAACCATCAAGGTGGGAAGACTACCTGCATTTGGTAGAATTTGCCTATAATAATGGGTATCATGCATCATTGAAGATGAGCCCATTTGAAGCACTTTATGGAAGAAAGTGCAACACTCCAGTGAGCTGGGATAATCTAGCTGACAGAGCAATAGTTGGGCCTGAGCTTCTCAAAGAGATGGAAGATCAAATGATAAAAAATAAACGGAATCTGAAAGTTGCCCAGGATAGGCAGGAAAGTTACGTTGAAAGTAACATAACCCATAGATAATTCAAAGTGGGTGACCATGTTTTCCTAAAAGTGAAAAATAACAGAAGTTCCCTGAGGTTGGGAAGTTGCGCCAAATTGGCAGGAAGATTTTGTGGGCCATTTGAGATCCTAGAAAGGATTGGGCCAATTGCATACATGCTTGCACTACCTGCATCTATGAGTGTACATAATGTGTTTCATGTTTCACTACTTAAGAAATATGTACCTGATGCTAATCATGTTATCGATTGGAATGTGATTCAGGTGGAACCAGAAGGTGTCCTGCAAGTGCATCTTGTGCGCATATTGGACAGGAAAAACAAACAACTCCAGAATCGAGCCATAGAGCTTGTAAAGGTCCAATGGACCTGGTACGGTCCTGCAGACGCGACATGGGAGCATCCAGATGTTATGCAGGTAGAGTACCCACATCTTTTTGAAATTTTTTGAAAAGCTTGCAGATGTTGTGTAAAGTTGCACTGAGGACAGTGCAAAAATAAGAGGAGTGGGATTGTAGTGTCCCCAAGGTTGAGCCCCGTTGCAAACTATGTTCTGAAAGAAATTGTAAATATGTGTTATAGGTTGGTGAGCCAAGTTTGTATAAGCCGATGGGATTATGTGATTGTTAGGCCAAAGAGCCTAAGGGTTGGAGGCCAAGGGCCTGATCTTGTACTTGTATGTATGCAGAACATTTAATAAAATTGATAAAAAAAAAAAAAAAAACGCCGCCAGGTTCAGACCGACGACGATGAATGAGTGAAGGGGGACTGAGAATCCATAGAGTGGGCAAGGAATTAGGGGCTGGAAGGTGGGAAAGGGGCTAAGTGTTGAGCCTGGGGGCTAATTCTGGGAATAATATTTTAATATTATCCCAAAAAGACATGTGCATTTTATGTTTTATCCTAAGTTTCTGGTAAGGGGAGGACGTACAAGGGTGATGTGTGTTGTTGGAACACATGCATTTCCATGGGTGACAAGTGTCAACCTTGACGCATGCGAATAAAATGGCTAGGGTGAGCCATGAGAAGGGTTCCTCCTCCATTTTACCCGATTGCCTGAACATGTACGGAACCCTTGATAGTACGACCAACCTGACTCTTATAGAGAACCTTTGTGCATCCCTGCGATTCGAAAAGTCTGTGTCTGGATATGAGAAAACCCGTGTGTACATTCCCTAAACAAGAATCCTGTGTTGATTTCGGGAAAGAGTTTGTGTTTGTTCTGGAAAGCGGGTACACCCCTTCTCTGTTCTAAACCGGGGAGTCTGAATCAACCCCTATGCGGACGACTCATCACACATCCCTGAGAATCCAGAGTGTGAGTCTATCTCGTGTTTCTAGATTGAGAAAACAGATGTGTCCCATCCATGCTAAGCCTGGTTATGCTGTTTCACTTGTCTGGAGCTGCCCTGGGGTGTTCGTGTCTGGATTCTCGTTGATTGTGGTGGACATGTAGTGTTTGATCCTGTGTGGCTTGTTGTCCAGTTTGTACAACACTCTCTCTAGGTGAGAGAGGTGGTTGAAGTTGGAAGAACAAGTTGTTAGACCTGTGAGCGACTCCCTCCAGGTGAGAGAGTGCGCAGAGGAAAGAGAGGACTCCTGGAAGGAACCTTGTAGCTTCCATGGAGCCCAGAGACTTATGTTCCGGCCTGTTCCTATAACCCAAGGCAAGGGAGATTAGCACTCGAAGGATTGTCCAGGTGACAAAGAAGGTTTATACTCCTAGGGTGGAACAGGCATGTGGGGAATGAGGGTCTGTGGGCAGTGAGAATGGGAGGTTCTTGGGACAGAATTACATCCTTGTGGCTGTGTTTTGTTTCCTTGTAACCTCATCCTAGCCTAGGATTCCTTGTCTTGGGGTGGAGCTTAGTCCCAGCTCGGGGGTGACCCACTGCTGAGCTGATGAGCAATGTGGTCTAAGGCTGGGAGGTTCATGGAAGGCTTGCACTTGGTTGGTGGAACTACCACTGTTCAAAGATAAGTACCAGATGATGCTTTAATTATGTTTTTTTATCTCTGTGTATTATAATCATCATGTATTCTACTGTGCATATCAATTTAATGTTAATGTTATTGATTGTTATTATAGCAGTAAATAATATGTTTAATCTGAGCTTAAATGTATTTCTTTGCTTAAACACATGTGGATTATATAATGCATGTATGAGTTATGTACAAAGGGGTGTTATAGATTTATTTTAAGATCATTTAAGCCTTGGTAGCTAGAAAAAGGTGCACTAAAAGTGAGTGATAGAGAGTTGAGACTCTGTGAGCCAACACAAGGAGTGCATATCTGAACTCAGTGTTGTCAAAAGAGAAGCTGCCAGGAAGGCACACCAGGATAATTCACAGACTCGAGAGGAAATTTCAAGGTGGTTTGGTACCTTGGAAAGAAAGACTGCATAGGAGGAAACATAACATATTGTTACTAAACACTCTATAACACTTTGCCAGGAGGTCATAAAGAAAGTATGAGAGTGTACTCGAGCAACACATTTTGAGGTGTTGGAATCCTTCAGAGAATCCTAGGGTTGTTGAACACTCTGAGGAAGGAAGGTTTTGCAAGAGTGCATTGGCAAAGGAAAGGAGATGCTTTAAGAATGCCATGACGGCTAAGGGAGAATCAGTATGTTGGCCCTTAACCAAGTTTTGAGGACATTGGGACTTCAACACGTTGGTCGAAGATGGAGTGCCTAGGCGAAGCGAAGATCATCAGATCTCACTTGTTTTGTGGACCAAACAAGGGGCTCATTAAGGTTTTTGTATTAGGGTTTTTGGATGTCGGCCCATGGGTTTACCCATGTTTAGGTCTTGCTGTAATTGTATAAATAAGTAGTAGCTAGGAAATGTAGATGATGATTGGCTTAGTGCATGACTACTATTAGTGTTGGCTATGTGCAAAGAGTATGTTTGGTTTAGTGCAAGAGATTGTAAGTTTCTTTTTTGCAATATAGTTGTGTAAAGTAAGGCTTTGTGCGAACAGACTGTGTAGGAGTTCGCTCTATTCCTTGACCTAGTTTTTGGAACGAGGATCTGGTGCACAACTCACATATCTCCTGTCCCCTGCGGAGTTAGGCTATGTGGCTTTGTGCACAAGAGTAGATGAATGTGAGAACATTGGAGACTAATAAAGAATAATAATAAGAATTTGGTGGACATAGCCCCACACTGGGGCGAGGCACGTATATACTGTGTCCTGATGTGCTTTGTGCGATGTTGATTATGTGATTATTTTCTTAGTGTTGTTGATGTAATGTATAATGAATGCATATGATGTTGTATCTTAGTGATTACTGATGTGAATGAATGATAGATATGAACTAATGTTGTGTTCTAAGTAATTGAAAGTGTTAGATCTTGATTATTACCGTGTTGTTCTGTAATAAGGGTTAATATGTGATGTACATGAGAATCATAACCTAATGTATATTGTTGGCTAAGTTCCCTTCTAAGCATTGTAATCATAGATATGTGTCCCATCTTGGTTGTAGACGCCTAAGTCCTACAACCCCCCCTTCCTCTACCTCGGGTGAGACTTCATCTTCTTCGCAAGTGTTGCCGAAAGGGTCGAAAGTTAGGGTTTTGTTGGTGTGATGTTGAAGCATTGAACCTTGGGTCTGCCCCTGTGCCAACAAATGGTTCTATTGTTGGGACTTGAAACTGTGATTGTTGGGAACTGAAGAAAAGAGAAAGATCTGTGCGTAGATCTGTTGTTGTAGTGCATAGTATTCTACTTGACTTGTGAAGCTCAGTTCTAAGAAAGGAACCATATCTGAAGAAAGAAGCTAATATCTTAAAGATTTGTTCTTTGGTAAAGGTAAGACAAGTGGAAATTTTTTCTTCGAAAGTATGAATTTAGGTATGTTTGATAGATTTTGTTCTAGCCTGAATGTTAGGGCCCATATAGAATAAAGAGTTGATCTAAATAAATTTGATAGAAATAGAGAAAAATATGTTATTCCTATGCATAGAAATCATTTTTGGACTAATAAATGGATGCAAGAACCTAGAAAGAATTTTTGCAGATTGCGGGTATAGCAATGTCATCCCAGTGCGTAGTACAGGAAAGGTTGGGGGTCATTTAAAATAAAGAAAGGATTGAAATTGTGTTATAATTGCAGAAGACTGAGACATATTGCTAAACAATGCCCTGGTATAGGCCCTCTTTGTATTTGTTGTAAAGCTATTGGTCATGAGGTTGAGGATTTACCTAGGATGATTGATAAAGTTGAAAATATGAACAAGAGACAAGAAAAGTATAAATAAGGTCAAGAGACTAAGGATATGTTAAAGATCCATACATAAAAAGAGTCAGAGACTCTATTAATACAGTTAAAAGAAGAAATGGATGATCAAAGAGACATCAATTTACCATAGATCCTGAAAGAAAAACAATGCATAGTTACAAGAATAGAAGACTTTGACATAGACTGTGTATTAGATGAAGAGACACATTTGAATATTATGCCAGAAAGCACTTGGGAAATTTTGGGAAAGCCTGCTAGGATACCTTCATTGGGAAGGATAGGCTTGTTTAAAGGAAAGATGATAACCCTATGTGGAAGAGTTACTAATTAACCTATGATTTCTCATGGAACTACGACTGAAGAAGAATTTGAAGTTATTAGGTTTGTTGAGAACAACACCCCTTTTCCACTTTTATTAGGAAAGACTTGGATTGAGAAGGATTAGCTCATAAGGAAAGAAGAGGAGGAAGCTACAGAAAAGAAAAAGAAAGAACTAAGGGATTTCATAGCTCGAAGAATAGATTGACTGATAGAAGAATGAGAAGTTGAGTCAAAGCAGTAGAATGAAAGAGAAGTAGTTGTCAACTTTGAAAGAGTGCAAGAAGGGTTGAAGGACCTATCCATGCAAGAAGAACATATGTCCACCCAGGACCTACTAAGAAAAGAGGTGTTACCTTTGAACCCTTTGAAACAACATCAGTAGTGCGAAGTTACCATGATAAGAAAAGATAAGAATAAGAATGGAAAGAGGAATCCAGAGACTTAGATCACAGGAAAGAAGGCAAGGAAGCTCAGTAAGAAGAAAAATAAGTTAGAAAAACTATGAGAAGTTCCACAGAAGACTTCGCGGGAGACATATCCGCAAAATTTGAACTTCGCTGGAATAACAGAACAACACATAATGGGAATTCTCCACGGCGAAGCTATATGACCGTTGGAGGTGCCCTGACCATTAGAATGACACTCTGGAATGGCTAGAAATGTAGTTATTTCTGGAAAGATCGTCATTGTACCATTGAGACCGCACCATAACGAATGGATTCATATTGATTAAGGCATTCCTACCCATTGGAGGAATCCGTTACAACATTTCTTATTTAAACTGGCAGATGCTGCACCAAGACCACTTTTTGCAAACCATGATATCCGAGCTAACATATAATCCATTGTATCGCATTGTTCTTTCTAGACCTCACCATTCATCCGATTACCTCATTTTTATGTTCGCCTACCCGAGCTATTTTATTATCAGTGTGCATGTCGGGCGAACGTAGCACAGTAGAGAAGTCTGTGGAGGAGATACTTGTAGACCTCATGGATGAGAGTGTTATTTATGTAGGACTATAGGCATCATCGACTGGGGGCTGCAAGCATCCCCCTTGACTGGATGTCATTCTAGCCGAACCGTGACTGAGAACTGAAGAAAACACTATGACGATCTGGCTAACGCAAAGAAGATCTCATTAGTCTTGCCTGAATACATACCAACTTTGGCTGGCACAGTTAGCCATGATAGTGTCCCACGTGACTTTGAATACATGTTGATTAGCGCATACATCCTGAAGGCGATACACATAGTCGAACCCCAATTAGGACATTTCCCAATGCTGAAGAACAACGACTTCAACCTCAAATACCAAAAGAACTATGCGATGCTCACACCGTAGACGTATTTGATGAAGACGACTGGGAAGACGCTGCACATAGTCTCCCATCCATGGATAAAGGAGCTCACGTAGTAAACAATCTTGAACATTATGAAGATTCTGCACTTTGGTCGACACTAGGAGGTTAACGCTTGCGTTAAACTCCTCCTGTCATGATATCATGGAGGATATATGTGGCTCTAAAGGTGCGTCACTATGGATCTGATGTTGATCCACTAGATCATAGGATTGAGCATTGAGGGACTGAACCCTCACCAGTTCTATACAAGGAAGGCATCAGATCGCTCCTTGTCATAGCGCATAAAGTAATCCTATGGTGATGTAGAGAAGGGAATGTGAGGCTACAAGGTAGCCTTCATCCAGGATGGTGCAAAGTGCCTATATTGTCAGCTTATAGCTGGTAAGATTGTCAAAAAGAATCATCCAACACAGGTCACTGGATTTGTAGTAGACCTCGCAGGGAAGTGCATAGAAGGCATGCAAATGAACTAGGCGAGTTACCTCGTCAACGAGTTGGAGAAGGACTGTTGCAAAGCGCAAGATTAGGGATATGAGTTTCATTTTAGTTAGCTACTGGTATTGATCACATTTTTCTCCTAGAAAATGTTGGAAGGAGAAGCCTTCTTGGAAGTTGATCCATCGAATCCATTGGCCGCAAGGTTTTCCACCTTGTGGTATACAAGTGACATGTCGAAGCAGTGGAAGTTGAACATTGTCTTCCATGCTTACTACCAAAAGGTGAAGCGCAACATTGAAGCATTTCCTAGAATGAACCTGAACACACTGCATCAGTACAAACAACTAGTGAAGTTCCACGCAAACTGGCACTCTATTTATATCACTACCTGGAAGGATGAAAGTAAGGATGAGTTGCAGTCCTATTATAAGATAACCGACGAAGACATGGAGGAGATCACCAAATAATGGACAATAGATTTCCTTGTCTTGGTGGAAGATGTATAACTCTCCAACCTTGACATCATCAGAAGTCCATTGGTCACCCAGTTCAAACATGATGGACAGACTAGCGTGAAGAAAAAGAAGAAAAAGGAGGAAGTGCAGAACGTAGAAACTGATGAGGAGGACAATGCCTCAGAGTAAAGTAGGCCTGACTCACCCGTAGGAGGAGGAGGAGGAGATGAAGTGAACCAAGAGGAAGGAGGGGAAGAAGAATGCAAGAACGAAAAAGGAGAAGTTACACCGCCGAAGGATCCCCTTACAGAGGTCGAGACATTGAATAAAAGGAAGGTTTCTCTGCATAAACCCTCAACATGGAAGAAGACCTGAGCCAATAAGCCTCAATCAAAGAATGTTCTCACAGTGGACGATGTCAATCTCATCATTGCAGTCATGGAGGAGGCCTCAGAGGATATCCTACATAGACATGAAGTAAATAAAGAAACACTATATGAAAGAATAGAGAAGGATCTCAAGGACATACAACAAGTTATCCATTCAAGCCGCACAATACCTATTGTGCCTTCTTCAATAGAAATTGTAGAATTGGTGGATGAGCCCACCCAATTATGAAGATTATCTTATGCAACAGAGGCTCTACTTCATCGAGTCCAAGAAGAAAAGGAGCATGATATAGAAGACATGAATAAAGAAAAGGAGGAGGTCTTAGAGAAACTTCGAGTTGCGCATCAGGAGAAAGATGCAATTAGGGAGAAGTTCGAAGAGGACAAGGAGAAGATGAAAAATGAAAAATACCAGCTGCTCATAGAGTAGACTGTGGTTAAATAAGTAATGACTAAATCACTTCGCTCTATTCCACGCTTGGAATAGGAGGAACCCGAGTCAATTGAGATACAAGTGGGGAAGCTCGTTGAAGCCATTCAACAGCTTCAAGAAAGAGTAATGGATCTAGAAATGAAAGCAGTACCTAGCCCTCCGCAAGAAGTGCACGATCAGAGGGAAGAATTTGCCTGGAACACAGTAAAAAGAATCATGGCACTCGCCTTATATTGTAAGAAAATGAGTGATCAGAGTACACAAACCTATGAGTGCCTTGCGGAAGATCCAAAGCTAAAGAAACTAGAAGAACAACTCCAGGAGGTGAAGCAACAGGAATCCACCATGCAAGTGCAGATGAAGCTGCTTACTACAGTTGAGAAAATGAAGCGATCATAGGAACAATGCATAATCCAGCAGTAGGTTATTGCCATCTAGAGAAAACTCATGGAGGTGAAACAAAGACTCCAGATGGTGCAGGATGAATCCTACATGATTTTTGAAGAGATCGAAGGCTAAGGCTCGCAGCTAGAGCAAGCAGTTTTGAAAGTGGAGCAGTGCCTAGAAGGGCATGTTACAGAGCAAGTGATTCAAGAGTTCGATGAGTAGGAGGCTCTAGAGAAGCACCAAGTTGAGGTAGCTCGAGCTAAGCTCAAGGCCTTCAAATAAGCACTACCCAGATCTGAGTGATTCGGGATGAGTCACAGGTGAGTGTTGGGGGGTTGTTGGCCCTTGACTAACTTTTGAGGAAACATTGATCGTGTTTGAACACTTTTTGGGACTTCGACAGGCTGGTCGAAGATGGAGTGCCCAGGAGAAGAGGAGATCATGGGATCTCACTTGTTTTTTGGACCCAACAAGGGGTTCATTAGGGTTTTGGGATGTCGTCCCATGGGTTTACCCATGTTTAGGGCTTGTTGTAATGGTATAAATAAGTAGTAGCTAAGAAATGTAGATGGAGATAATCTTAGTGCATGACTACTAGTAGGGTTGGCTATGTGTAAAGAGTATGTCTGGCTTAGTGCAAGAGATTGTAAGTTGCTTTTGTGCAATCTGGTTGTGTAAAGTAAGGCTTTGTGCGAACAGACTATGTAGGAGTTGTCTCTGTGCCTTGACCTAGTTTTGGGAAGGAGGATCTGATGCGCAGCTCACATATATCTTGTCCCCTACGGAGTTAGGCTCTATGGATTTGTGCAGAAGAGAAGATTAATGTAAGAAGATTGGAGACTAATAAATAAGAAGAAGAAGAAGTTGGTGGACGTAGCCCCACACTGGAGTGAACCACGTATATCCTATGTCATGATGTACTTTGTGCAATGTTGTTTATGTGATTATTTGCTTAGTTTTTTTTATGTTATGTATAATAAATGCATCTGATGTTGTAGATTAATGCTTAATGATGTGAATGAATACTATATCTTAACTAACGTTGTGTGCTAAGTAATTGGAAGTGTTAGATCTTGATTATTACTTCGTTGTTCTATGATAAGGGTTAATCTGTGATGTACAATATAATCATAACCTAATGCATATTGTTGGCTAAGTGCCCTGCTAAGTATTGTAATCACAGATATGTGTCCCAGCTTGGTTGTTGACACCTGAGCCCTACAACCCCCCTACCTCTACCTCGGGTGAGACTTCATCTGCTTTGCAGGTGTTGTCGAAAGGGCCGATAGTTAGGGTTTTGTTGGTGCGTTGTTGAAGCATTGAATCTAGGGTCTGCTCTTGTGACAACACCGTCAAAAGGCTTAGGCAAGTGTAAGGAGTGCACCAAGGAGACTATAAGTTCGTCTTACAAGCTCAGAAGTAAGGGCCTCAAGTTTCCAGGAGGGAATGAGAAATTATACTGAAGGACGCAGAGTAACTGGTAACCTTGGAGATTTTCAAGCTGAGCAAAGTCGCAAAATATTTACGCAGAACTCTGCAAGGAGTGAAGAAGAAGATCGATAACCGTCAAAGTCTTGAGAAGAAATTGCTCTACGTATGAAAGAGGGTAGAGGACTTTTCAAATTCATGAAGGACGTTAAATCGTCCATAATTAGGAGGAGACAGGTGGAAGAAGATTGGGACATCCAGTAGTTGGAGCTCCGTGAGGTTTGCTAAGAGAAAACAAAGATATTCGTGAATCTGAGAATAGCGGTTTGAATCCAGACCATCGGATCTGGAGGGGACATGTGGAAGAAGTCTATTGATCTAGAGGAATAAGTACTCTGAGAGATATCAAAGAAAGATATCGAGAGACTCCCAAAGGTCAAAGTCCAAAGAGATTGCAGCCGTCGATCTAAAGGAGGGATGAGGATTGTTGATCCTCGCACATTTGAGTTCGTCGATTCAAAGTTTAGGAACAAAAGAGTTGGTTTTCATGGAAAGATATGAAGCCAAAGACCGAAGCGCATTGTGTGATTGAGCCCTGTGATACAACCCGAGGTCACGTGATAGAAAGGGCATGGCACGAAGAGCTAAGTGTCATCACCATATTTCCTCAAAGGGTTAAGAGAACCCACACTTTGGAGGAAGAAGGACCTGTGGAAGAGATTTTCAGGTTCCAACAAGGAGCCAAAGATTCAATTGGACTTGAGAGTTTGAAGAACGATCCTAGACCAGGAGGTCATTGCAGCCCTAAAGGAGAAGAGAAGGGGGTGGGGTGTTGCGCTAGGATTGGTATTAGAGTAGATTTTTCTCTCAGGAAAGAGGAAGGAGACAAAGTGTGATACTCTGTGAATATTGTTGCAAGGTTTTCATCAGATGATAAGAAACTAGGAGGGTTGCAGGTTAAGCAATATGGTCATTGGAAGTCAGGAGTGCGGTCGAGGATAAGTCTTCTCACAGAAAATCAAAGAGGAGATAGACAAGGAGCTTAGTGAAATCTGAGCCAATATGGAGACTCTAGCATTCAAGATACATCATGAAGAAAAGGTACATTAGAGGTACGAGTGGCCTTTGAAAAGGACATATAGGTGGCCTGTTCAAATGTTTTTGGCTCTAAGGCAACGTCTGGTGTTAAATAAGTGGTTGAGATATGTCGAAAACCTTAGTGGCGAGGGAAAGAGATCCGACAAAGGCCTCGTAGGTTTCTAGGTGGGAAATGTGAAGGTGTCAGTTGATCTCGTAAACTGCCAGGAGGGCAGAAGAGACATCCTGAATTTCCAAGTGGGAAAGGGAGCAGAAATGAGCTCATCTAAGAGTTCATGTCAGCATGGGGTGTTGATAGATGGAGAGGAGGAAGAAAGGCCTCATCCATATGAAAATTCATGCAGATCTGTAAGTTGCATGAATGAAGATGATGACAAGTTGGAAACTTTCATCATAGAGGAGAAGGATCAAAGGTGTGTTCTGGTTATTGGAGGAGTCGATATATTCCTTCCAAGTAGCTGAGGAGAGGCTAGCACAGATGTTTCATATGCAATGGAAGGACAACAAGATGATACTCTCATGGAGGAGGAGGAACAAATACTAAAGTTTGTCCCGACAGAGGAGGAACACCCAGTTGAGTTACTCACTCAGTGGGAGATGGAGTTAAAGGCACTAGAGGATTGGTTGGATAGTCTGGAACCAGAAGGTGGATTCCATGAGATAGCCATTCCAGAGGAGATATACCATCATGCATTTCATCTTGGGAGAGCTAGAACAGAACCAGTCAAAGAACTAACAGGAGTTAGTCTGTCACAAGAAGTAGTTGAACAATAGTTTGGTGGCAAGACTGCAGAATTGGATTCTATAGCAGAGTGTCCAGTCATTCTCAAAATGGATGAAAGCAACATGGGAGATCAGGACAACCGACCTATGGATCATCATGTAGATTTGTAGCTGAGAAGACTGCACAAACCAAATGATCCAGGTGGATATCAGTGGCCACCCACCTTTTCCGACTGGCTCAAAACAGTTTTCTGGCAATTTTGGCAATTTACTATTTTTAGCAGGTTTTAACTTCCGGGGCCATTTTGAGGGCCTAAATGAAGGTTTTTTAAGATCTAGGTTCTCAATGATATCCGAAGGCATAATTGAGCCCCCAAAATGAATCTCCTTGATGATACCTTTCCAACGAGCTATCACACGCCTAAAACAGAGATCGTATGCAAAAGTTACGACCCCGGGAAGTTGATGTACTAACTTACCCAAACGGGGCCCACATGACTTTTGGCGCTTCATCTCCTAGGGTTAGGTTTTTGGATGTCTATGACTTTTGGCATTCTCGTATATTGTAAAAATGCCTCTAGAACCTCATTGTAATCATCTTCTCACGGATGCGAGTAGAAGCCACATCTCTTCTCAGAGATAAGCTACCAACGCCCTAGCTAGTTTATTTCCATTCTGTCTGTAAGCATATTTCAGTCATTTGTTATTAATGAAATGAAGTCTTAT
>ML777832.1:1261092-1272201 GCA_009831015.1 Picea engelmannii
GTTATTTTATTTCTACAAATTTGTTTATGTTTTCAAATCAACCAAAAATTCAAATTTGTTTTTTTTTTTTTTTTCAAACCAACCAAAAATCTTATTAAGAAAAACCATAAAAATGGAATAAATAAACACAAAATGAATTAGCTATTAATTTCAATAAAAATATAGAGAAATAGTTGTTAATTTTTTTTCATTTGTTATGTATTGAATTTCATTTGATGTCATGTTTATTTTGTTCTTTCATTATTTACTATAATTTGTAGGCCTAGCTCTTATAGAATTGTATGCAATCATTTATGAAAGTATATATAAAATATTTACTTGAAATGGACTATATAATGGTTATGGATAAAGTCAAATATTAGTTTATAGTTTTTTAATTTATAATGTATATGGAAATTTGTTTGTTATTACATGGTAGTATATATCATATATTTTATAAATATTTTACGAAATGATGATTTTTTCCACAGACATTTGCTCAAAAATTTGGTGATAAATTGTTGGAATCGTAGAATTAAGTGATTATTTTTGTATAGTCCGAGTGCCATAGGGATTTTTCAGCATGTTGAATCTATTTCTACATTCAAAAATGGATTTTGAACAAAAAAAATAGAGTGATTCGTGTAAATTTATATCTTCGGATTCCGATGAAAAATCTCATTTTGTAGAACAACTAATCAATGCCCTTTTTAAATTAGTTTGTAGCTTTTGAATTTATTATGCATATGAAATTTTGCTTTCTTGTTATGACATGGTAGTATATATCACATGCTTCATAAATAAGTTTGTAGTTTTTGAATTTATTATGCATATGAAAATTTGTTTGTTATGACATGGTTGTATATATAACATACTTATAAATGAGCTTAAGATCCATTTCACAATTGGATAGGGTGGCAACAAAAAGAGCTTGAAACTTTGATTGTATTCAAATAATCCTCAGGTAGGAGATTTAAGATCCATTTCACAATTGGATAGGTTGGCAACTAAAAGAGCTTGAAACTTTGATTGTATTGAAATAATGTTTGAAGCTTTGATTGTATTGAAATAATTTTCAAGTGGACAATTGAAGTTATGGTGCAATTGAAATTGCTATGAAAGATAATAATTTTGTAGAATCAAACTTTTATTATGAAGAAGTGATCATTTTTACCATATACCCATTTCATTATTAACTTGTAGTGAGTGTGTATATGTGTGTTTATATAAGTATCATCTACTAAATATACTTTAATTTCAATTTTAACGTCAATTGAAACAAAGTTGTAAGTGCTTGTTGAAAATCTATAAAAACATGAATGTGAGTTACCTATGTTATATCTTCATTCTTTTTTGGTGGAAAAATTGTGTTTTTGTTGGTTTAAGATTGAACATAGATTAGAGAAAAAACCTCTTCTTAAAAGATTTGAATGTCTCTCCTATAAAAACAATAACAAGGGTGACGCCTTATATCCTTTTTTTTTGAAATATCGTTGTTGTTTCAAAGACCTAATTTAGAAAATAGCATCTTCTCTTTTGAAATTTAAGATTTCTTAATTAGGAATTTCCATGTACCAAGAATAATACACCACTTCAATTTTTTATTAATCAATATTGCAAAGTACTTTATTTCCATGTACTAAGAACAAACAACACAAAGGTAGAAACAATGCCAAATAAATGAGCCACATTGGAGGAAAGGAAATTACTCACCTATAAAATGGAGGAGACATGTACCATCACATGATTTGGACCATTATATATTCCATATATAATGTTATCTCTTCCCCTTGTCATTTTCATACCAAATTGAAGTATTGAAGGGGAGCCTTCCCACCATTATCAATCTAACCAAATGTGCATCAAGGGATCCTTAACTACCCCCACTTCACCATATCCAATGTATTTAATTCATAGGATGATGTATGGGGAGGCATGATATTTATTCATCGCAAACACCCTTTCCCCCTAACCTAACTTCCTCACTCTACCCTTGAATTGTAGACTGGCCAACCTAGTCGATCTCACAGGATTGACTTAGGCCCACTCATGAAAGTATCTTCTCTACTCTAAAATTCCTTGTCTCGTTAGGTGTACTTTGATATCTCTTCCAGGAAACTATGTTGGTGGCGTTTCTATCCCTAGTACCATTTTCCTCATTGTAATAGTTCTTGAGGTTGGTGGGAATGTGTGGGATTCTTTATTACTCAGTGGTCCCTAAGTATATGTTGTCTCTTCTATTAAGGAAACTCTCTTGGTGAAGGGATTGACATATGTATCCCATTCTTTCTTCCAGTACTTCATAGAAGCACACTCACAACATATATCAAAGAAATTCAAAGAAGCCCTTCTCGCTTTCTTTTTTTCTTCCATTTACCTTCTTAGTAGTATTTTTTATAGTCTTTAAGAAAACTAAGCACTATTCATAGGATGGTTCGAAACTTGATGTTATTTCACAAGTTGATACTAAATTCATAGATATTAGAACCCATTTTATGACTAGATTTAATGTTAGCTTTAGCACCAACTTTAGCAATGGGTTTAGCGCTAGGTTTCCTAGGTAACTTAATAAAAGTGGGGCCAACGTTTCAAAAATGAGTTTTAAAAAATCAAGGGATAAAAATAATCCACCTATCTCAAACCTCATGTGTGTGAATGTATCTTTATTATTTTAATTAAAATTTCTTATTGTTTCTTATAGGAACCCCTCAAACCCTACTATCTCATTACTTTATCATTTCCTTTGTTTCTCTCTTCTCTGCTCCCTTTTCCATTCATCCTTATAATTTCCTCTCTTAGCTTTTCATTCTCATAGAGTTTTGGGTTTTAGTTTTATGGAAAAACCTCCATGATGAATGTAATTTTTTTTCTGTCATCCCTTCCCTTCTTTCCTTCCTCTTCTACTTTTCTTTTCCTTTATTGCTAATGTTTATTGTTTCTTTTTTGTTTTCAGTTTAGGGTTTCATGCATGGAGACTATGGTTTTAGAGAAGGACCTCTATGATTAAGGTAATGAATTTTCCCTTCCCTTATCCTCCTTCCTTCCCCCTTTACTTTTCTTTTACTTTATTGATTTTCTAATGTTTACTACTTTTTTATTATTATTAAAGGTTTAGGGTTTCATGCATGGAGGCTAGCATTTCATGGAGGAACCTTCATGAGGAAGGTAATCACTTCTCCTTTTGGTATTCCTCCTTCCTTCGTCTTTCACTTTTATTTTCCTAAAATTGATTTGTTGATGCTCATTATTCTTTTTTTGTTGCAAGTTCAATGGAGAAAGAAGGAAAAAAATGTCTTCTTGAGGGTTCTATTTACGTTCAAACTTAATTCATGGATGTGACTTAGGGAAGGCCCTTGCATTCATATAAGGATATCTGATTTTAAATATTTGTACCCATCTATTTCTCATTAATTACTTTTATCTTAGTATCAAATATTGATATTTATTTAAAATTTGCATTATTCACTTGTTTTCATGCATAGGTTAGGCTAGTATCAATTCATATTTACACTTTTAATGGTAACTTTATGTGGTAATGTTTATCAATTGGAGTTATTTATTTTTGTCAAGTGATTTGGGTTCAAATCCCAATATTCCATTACCATTTTCCATTTTATTTTTCTGTTTTTTACCATTATTCATTTCTATTTTGATAAATTTTAATTTTTACTAGGTTACTCTAGTTTCAATTAGGATTTTCACTTTTAATGGAATATTTTTGTGCGAATGTACATCAATAAGAACTTTTACTTATTTTCAAGTTATCTAGATTCAAATCTCACCACTTCCTTACCATTTTTTACTTTTTATTTTCCATATTCAATATCTATTTCGATAAATTTTAGTTTATAAATACCTAGTACTAAACAAGAATCTAAATCTAACAATAATTTTGATGCTAAACCCAATGATAAATACATAAATTACCTTAATTCACACTTTTGGACCAAGAAAATGCTCCAACTCAAAAAAAAAAAAACACTACAATTCAATGCTAATGAAAATGGACTACAATTCAATACCGAACCCAATGCTAATGAAAATGTACTGCATTTCAATGCTAAACAATATGTTAATGACTTGTTTTTGCTCTAATAATTTTTTTAATCTTCAAATTGAAATTGTTTTCTACCAAACTTAAAACGAAAATGTTTGTAACACCCCTCTATATATTGTATAAATAAATATAAAGGAGTAATAATCTAACCTCTTTTTTTTTTCCTAAAAATAAGAACTTTGGAAAAGTATTGTTTAATCCAAATTTCAAAAACCCATTGGGAAAATGTAATATAGTCGTACAAATTTGTGACAAAGAATTGTGTAATTCATTTGTTACTTTCCTTCATGGTGGGATTGTGAGTACTCTACTTATGAATGTGTATTTACTAAGTTTATAGTTTTTTTTAATATCTTCAGCATTGGTAATTGATGAATATATATTTTAGATTTATTCGTTTTTTAAATACAATAAATCGATTCATGATTGTATAGGTATAGAAATGTGATAATTTCATGATTGTATAGGTATAAATGTATATATCATTTCTTAGAAAATTTCTTAATTGCATCACTTTATTTTAAATATTTCATTTTTGTTATTTTATTTTTACAAATTTGTTTATGTTTTCAAACCAATCAAAAATCCCATTTTTTATTTTTTTTCAAACCAACCAAATTTTTTATTAAAAAAACCATAAAAATGGAATAAATAAATAAATAAACACAAAATAAATTACATATTGATTTCAATAAAAGTATAGAGAAATAATTGTTAATTTTTTTTTTTTTAATTGAATTTCATTTGATCATTTGCATTTTGTTCTTTCATTGTTTACTATAATTTGTACGCCTAGCTCTTATAGAATTGGATGAAATCATTTATTAAAGTATATATAAAATATTTACTTGAAATGGATTATATACTGGTTATGGATAAAGTCAAATATTAGTTTATAGTTTTTTAATTTATTATGTATATGAAAATTTGTTTTTTATTACATGGTAGAATATATCATATACTTTATAAATGTTGTAGAATAAATTTCTTAAGAAATGATAATTTTTTTCGAGGATATTTTCTCAAAAATTTGGAGATAAATTGTTGGAATTGTAGAATTAAGTGATTATTTTTGTATAGTCCTAGTGCCCCAAGGATTTTTCAGCATGCTGAATCTATTTCTACATTCAAAAATGGATTTTGAACAAAAAAAATTAAAGTGATTCGTGTAAATTTATATATTCGGATTCCGATGAAAAATCTCATTTTGTAAAACAACTAACCAATGCCCTTTTTAAATTGGTTTGTAGCTTTTGAATTTATTATGCATATGAAATTTTGCTTTCTTGTTATGACATGGTAGTATATATCACATACTTCATAAATTAGTTTGTAGTTTTTGAATTTATTATGCATATGAAAATTTGTTTGTTATGACATGGTGGTATATATCACATACTTATAAATGAGCTTAAGATCCATTTCATAATTGGATAGGTTGGCAACAAAAATAGCTTTGAACTTTGATTGTATTGAAATAATGCTTGAAACTTTGATTGTATTGAAATAATCCTTAGGTGGACGATTTAAGATCCATTTCACAATTGGATAGGTTGGCAGCTAAAAGATCTTGAAACTTTGATTGTATTGAAATAATGTTTGAAGCTTTGATTGTACTGAAATAATTTTCAAGTGGACAGTTGAACTTATGGTGCAATTGAAATTGCTATGAAAGATAATAATTTAGTAGAATCAAACTTTTGTTATGAAGAAGTGATCATTTTTACCATATACCCATTTCATTATTAACTTGCAGTGAGTGTGTATATGCGTGTTTATATAAGTATCATCTACTAAATATATTTTAATTTCAATTTTAACGTCAATTGAAACAAATTTGTAAGTGCTTGTTGAAAATCTATAAAAACATGCATGTGAGTTACTTATGTTATATCTTCATTCTTTGTTGGTGGAAAATTTGTGTTTTTGTTGGTTTAAGATTGAACGTAGATTAGAGAAAAAACCTCTTCTTAAAAGATTTGAATGTCTCTCCTATAAAAACGATAACAAGGATGATGCCTTATATCTTTGTTGTTTCAAAAACCTAATTTAGAAAATAGCATCTTCTCTTTTGAAATTTAAGATTTCTTAATTAGGAATTTCCATGTACCAGGAATAGTACACCACTTCAATTTTTTATTCATCAATATTGCAAAGTCTTTTATTTCCATGTACCGAGAACAAACAACAAAAAGGTAGAAACAATGCCAAATAAATGAGCCACATTGGAGGAAAGGACATTACTCACCTATAAAATGGAGGAGACATGTACCATCACATGATTTGGACCATTATAAATTCCATACATAATGTTATCTTTTCCCCTTGTCATTTTCATACCAAATTGAAGTATTGAAGGGGAGCCTTCCCACCATTATCAATCTAACCAAATGTGCATCAAGGGATCCTTAACTACCCCCACTTCACCATATCCATTGTATTTAATTCATAGGATGATGTATGGGGAGGCATGATATTTATTCATCGCAAACACCCTTTCCCCCTAACCTAACTTCCTCACTCTACCCTTGAATTGTAGACTGGCCAACCTAGTCGATCTCACAGGATTGAATTAGGTCCACTCATGAAAGTATCTTCTCTACTCTAAAATTCCTTGGCTCGTTAGGTGTACTTTGATATCTCTTCCAGGAAACTATGTTGGTGGTGTTTCTATCCCTGGTATCGTTTTCCTCATTGTAATAGTTCTTGAGGTTGGTGGGAATGTGTCAGATTCTTTGTTACTCATTTGTCCCTAAATATATGTTGGCTCTTCTATTAAGGAAACTCTCTTGGTGAAGGGATTGACATATGTATCCCATTCTTTCTTCCAGTACTTCATAGAAGCACATTCAAAACATAGATCAAAGAAATTCAAAAGGGGTTGAGATGGTGTGAGAAGGTATCAAAAGAAGCATATTTTGTGGCCTCCAACTCCTCCTTGATGGCCCACAACTACAAAGAAAGACTTGATGTTATGAATTTGAGAGCTATACATGAGGTTTTTTTCAAACTTTGGGAAATACGTCTACGCTACACCACTTATGGGTCTGGGAATCCAAAGATCGCTCTAAGAAGTGTCCAACTAAAAAATATGGAAACAAAATCTTCTCCCAATGTCTAGTTTTTTCAACCACCCCACAACAGCACAACACTATTGATCCTGACGTCTCTCCCTCATGGAGCACTTACTGAAGAAAACCTTGGAAATTCCAGCACCTATGTACAATTGAAACTGATAAACACTGTCCTAATAAAATTTGTTTAATATTATTCTGTCTTGTCAATATATATTATTATTAGGCCAATATGTTAGACAATATCCCTGGCATATCCTAAAGATAAGGAATTAATCTTTTTTATACTTTATAACTTTATAGTACTTTTGAAAATCTTAATAAAATCAGATTCCATTGCTGAAATGCATTTTGTACTTATACGTTATAAACAATGCCACCAATTTTTTATATAATACAACATCTAATTAATTTAATAAAATATTGATTATAAATTTCTCTCTAAAACAATAGAAAATATTAACTTTTGCTATCATGAATTACAATGCTTTTGCTACTTCAAAAGTTCTTGACAAGAGCATAGTATATAGCTTGCCCACCCTATCAAAGTGGCAAATATTGTTTTTTTTTTATGGTGCAAGACTCTATGACCGTAACCTTGGAATTTTAAATAATCACATAGGAAAATTGGGATCGGTTGGGTGGTAGTGGGATGAACTCGAGGCTGTCATTAATTTACTCCACAAATAGTAAATTATATATAGTGGTTGGGCATGCGGGGCGGCCGCTATTGGTCTACGCCGCCAAATCACGACCATAAATTAATTATGACACGAACATAATAATACAAGAATGGATGGATTCAATGAAAAACAAATCAGTAATATTACGACAATAATTTAATATTATTATATTTACAAGGTCCGGTGAGTTCTCAATTACCCTCGACATTTGCACGTGGGCATGCGTACGATCCACATGGGACAATCATGGCATGAGCCAGCATGCCATATCATTTTCCACGTCACCTTTGAAAAGTGATGTTGGCCCTATTTCTCACCATCCGGATTTTGGAGAGCCATCTCGGATTGAGTTGGTCATATTCCACAAATCTAGGTTTAAATATATTTTTAATTTGTATTTGCAAAAGCATTGTGTAATTAATTTTTTATTTTAATTAACACCACTTGCAAAAGGTAACCTTGAAAAGTATTGTTTTTTTTTTCTGTGGTCATCATTTTGAAACATGTGGCGAAGAAATTTATGCAATCCCTATGTTCTCTAATCTATTCGATATATAATCTCTTTTGGTGAATTTATGTAATTAAACAATATAAGGTACAGGGAAGTGAAAATAATATCAGTAGATAACTTAAATAATTGATTCTATCTTCTTTATATTTGAAAATAATGAATTTAAAAGGCTTTTAATATAATTTAGGGAGTTAAGCAAACTATATAATACCACGAGATAACTTAAATATATTTGAAAATAATGAATTTAAAATATTTTTAATAAATTTGTTTTATAAATGGGATGCAATGATAGTTTCATTCATAGGATGATTTAAATAAATTTAGATAACTTTTTGAAAATATGCTTTTGATTCTAAAATTATTTTAAAAAAAAGACCAATCATGAAGATAAGTTTTAATTATACTAACAATCTTTTAAAAGCTTTTGGGTTGTACACCATATTTTGATTTATATTTATATTGAAATTTGTGTTTGCTTTAAAGAAGACAACAAGAAACATCCTTCGTACAATAGAAAGAAGGTCTGTTGATTTTCATGCATGATTTAAGATGCTTTGAATATGGATTAAGTTAATTTAGTAAAAAATTATATATATAAATTTAATATGATTTTGATTAAAAAAAATAAAATTATGATTGGTATCATTTAAATATTAAATTTTTTTATTCAATAAATAAAATTAATACTAAATTAATTTAGATTATTTAAAAATGATCAAAATACTAAATCAATCTGATTTGTTGACAAGTACTAAAAAGTTTACTCTATTATTAAAGATTTTCTTTTAATATTATTATTTCTAAAACAAATTTTAATTTTATAAATATATTGTTAAAATTTACTTTATTATTAAATATTTTATTTTAATATTATTATTTTTTAAATGTATTTCAATTTTATAAATATATTGTTAAATATTAGTGAGATTAAATTAATTTTTTTAATTGATGATAATGTTTGTACACTTATTAAGGTCAATGGAATTTCTTAAAAAACATCAAATTATACAATACTTTTTAAACTATATCTTTATAATTAAAATAATGTAATATATTTCAATTTTATAAATATATTGTTAAATATTAGTGAGATTAAATTAATATTTTTAATTGATGATAATGTTTGTACATTTATTAAGGTCAATGAAATTTCTTAAAAAACATCAAATTATACAATTTTTTTAAACTATATCTTTATAATTAAAATAATGTAAATGAAAGTACTAATGAAATATTAAAAAATTGTTAAATTATGAAACTATAAAGTTAGATAGTATATTATTAAGGGTAAGGAATTTTAGAAGTAAATATTATTTATTTTTAATTTCCTTTGCATAACAAATTTTACAAATTCATTCATCCTAAATTTTTTGGAGTTAATTCAATAATTAATTTTATAAGGGAGATCGTGACTCATAAGCATTGGTCATAATTTTAACAATATTAATTTTATTATTTATGTTCATAGTGCTAAAAAATAGTTTTAATAGGAAAAATAATAATGAACAACTTAGTTGTAGTATTTTAATTTCTTCTTTTAAGGTCTTATCTTTAATTTTGTTGAAGATATAAAAATTAATATTATTAATATTGGTAATTTGATCATATTTAATATTATGCTCCAAATACTTAAATGTAAATTTTAAATCTCTTACCTAATCTTTGTTAAGTTGGCTGTGGCTGCTACTCATGTTAAAAGTGATAACAAAAGGTATATGCTTGTTCAAGTTAACATATGCATATATTCTAGATATATAATTATGTCATTAAATTTCGTAAAAATACACCCCATAATAAACCAATAAATAAGAAAAGAGTGTTGCATTTAATTTTTATAATAGTTTATAATTTAAATATTATACATTTAAAATGTTAATTAAAAAATTATATTATTTTCTATTTTTTCATATGATATGAGTTATTTGATATTTTTTCATTATTATTATTTTTTTTATCTTGTTCTAATATTATCTTTTTGTGTTATTTTTATATAATTCTTTTTACAACTATGTTTTAATGTATTTATATGAAGCATTGATATTGTATATTTAATAACATGTATTTTATTTATACTTATACTTGTGCTTAGTTAGGGTTTATGATTATATATGTAATTACTTTTAAATCTTAAATAAATTTGGTAAAATAAACTCTTTAACCCAATTAAATAAATAAATACTATAAAACACATAAAAACATTTCTATCCACCTTTCATCTCACATTAATGATTACTAGAAGTGTCTATATAGTCAATAATAACTAGTTTGACAATTATGACAAATTCAATGTTAATGAAATTAAATAACAACATAATTAATATTTTTGTATAAACATATAAATTAAAGGTTTTAATCGATTTATGTTATAATAATGCTTATCTTAAAAGTATTAAAATATTATTTTTCTATAATATAAACTTTTAAACATCTTTAAATAACTAAATTTTGAAAGACTAACTTTAGAATTTTATTAAGTTTGACTAAGAAAATTTTAAACACCTTAAAAAAATTAAGTCAATAATAATAACAATATTAATGATTTGATAATATTTAACAATAATATTAATTATTTGATATTATAACAAAAAAAAATTGACCCTCTTACTTTGTTAGAGTTATAACAAAACTATTAATGAGAGGACAAAGTTTATTTGAGGTTGTGTTCTCCCGAGTATAATGGTGTAAATGTTTTTTCATTTCATTATATTTTATGTTATTTTTCTTTGCTATAATTAATAGCAATTATATATATATATATATATATATATATATATATATATATATATATATATATATATATAT
>ML777832.1:1272257-1291326 GCA_009831015.1 Picea engelmannii
ATTAAATTGTTTAATAAAATATTGATGGAAAATTTATGGAATAGTAAATGATAATTTTTAATATAATTTTCAATGTAAATTTTAAAAATTTAATTTCAATCAAAATGATTTAAGTCATTATTATTTTAAAGTAATTGTCTTATATAGTTGTCTAAAAATATTTTTAAAAATTAATAACATAAAATTAATTCATATTACATAATTAATACATATTATTAAAAATGCATCTAAATATGGATTTTATGATAAACAAATGTTATTTTAAAATTTAACATTAAATTTTAAAATGTATATTATAAAAAAAATTGTATATTATAAAAAATTAATATATAAATTTTTAGAAGTTGATAATCCTAATAAATCACAAGTTGATTTCATCATTAAATCTAATATTTATATATTTCTTATTATATAAGTGAATTAATTAAATTTTACTAAATAATTATATATACATATTAATAAAAATATATTTTTAAAATAAAGTCTCTATTGTAAAAGTATATTATTTTTTAAACTATTTAATTAAATTAGAATTATATAATTTATATATTATGAAATATTTCATATATAAATGACAAATATATAAATTATAAATAAAAATATATTTTATATGTATAAATTTTAATTAAAAATGACAAACTTTCAATAGAACATATTATAATACCTGCTTAAAAAGTAGAAAAAAGTAGGAGTAAGATTATTCTTACTCATTGGCATGCTGCATAGCATAACATTACATAAAAGGGAATTCAAGGATCTGGGTTCTTTTAGTTATTTATATTATGATAATTTTTAATTAAATAATGTTTGATTAAAAATTTTAATTTTATAATTTAATGAATAATAAATTTTAATTTATTATTAAATATAAATTAAGTTTTTAAAGGTTTTTTTTTTAATAATTTTAATGATTATAATAAAATATAAATATATAAATATTTTATTATTATATATATATATATATATATTATTTTAATAATTAAATTATATTTATAAAATATTTTTTAAATAAATAATTAAAACATTAAAATATTCTATAAAGTTGATACTTCTTTAAAGATTATATATATTAATTATTCAAAATAAAACATTAAATACCTTAATGTCTTTTTACTCGATCTTTAACAAAAAATAAGGAGTGGAGAGTTTAAGAAAGAACTGACATAAATTATTAAACTAATTAATTTAATATTTATTGTTTATAATTAATGTTGAGTAATTTAGGAAAACCTTAAAAATATCAAATAGCTTGAAATTTTAAACGAAAAATGAAATTCTAAACTATTCATGTTTATTGGAAAAATGGTATTCATGTTTATTGGAAAAATGGTTTTCATGCTAGAGTTCGATTGAAAAGGTGGGCGATGCCTTCATTATCATTTGAGGATAGATATAATCATATTTTCAACATTTTTATGGTTATTTTTAATGTAATAATTTTTGTTTTTGGTTTGTTGGTTTTTTTAATAATGAATTATTATTAAAAAAAATTCAATTTTTTTAAATATATATATATTTTATTATCTTCTATTATTTTATTTAATATTTTTTTATTTTAGTTTTAGTATATTTTTAAATTTTAATTTTAAATTATTTTTATTATTTTTCAAAATTTTATTTTTAAATTTTAAATTTTAAAATCTAATTTAATATCTTTTATATTTTCTTATTTTCTAAATTATCTTGTATATAAAATCTTTGCTTCTTCATTAAACATATTAAAACCTCAATTCTTAAACCAATATCACTCTATGTTATCTTATTTTCTTCCTTGTAATGGGGTATAGAGTCTACCTCTTATCATGTATAATTTGTGTGTTTAATATGCCTTATTCCTCAAACTAATATGAAAAATCCCTCAATTAATGTTACATTGATGATGTTGGGGTCTTTGACTGACATATTAAAACATCATGTGAGGGTTCTTTCATCCTTGAATCACTCTACAATTAAAGTCTTCATTATTATGATAAAAGCATGAATGATAAGGACATGGGACATAAGTGGGTGGTGTTGAGTAGAGAGTTGATTATATTAATAATAATATTTTATGTATTAATATAAGTGTTTAAGTAAACTTTTTATGTATTAACTTGTATTTATCTCTATTAATTTATTAATAATAATTTAATTTGGTTTATGAATTATTTAATTATTTGTTTGTGTTACTTTTTTTCATCTATAACCCATGTTTTAATCAACATAATTAATATATTCAATACAATTTTTATGTTCCAAGTATTATAAACATTTTTGTATCATTTCTCTACAAATTTCTTTTTTTCTTTCTTTCTTAATATATCTGTAGTTGTGAGTGAAAAAAGATATTTGAAAAAACTAAATATAAAACATATTATAATCAAAATTAACATATTTACTCAAACCATTTTGTTTTGCAAATAACTTGAAAATTTCATACTTTTCATACTTTTCTAATCAAGTAAATGGATAATATTCATGTTGTGCAATTGAAGGATCGAATTTTAAAATACACTTTAATCCATTTCATTAGAGTGTTAATTTGATTTTATTATTTCTAAAAGCTTTTCAAAATTTTATTAGAACTTTTTCATATTTTTTCTTCTAAATTTTACTTAATCTTAATAAAATTTATGTAAATTAAAAAAACCTATTTGAGAGAATAGCGAAACAAAGCCATAAAATTTAGATATACTTAATTTTTTTGTAAATTTTGTATTTAATCTTAATAAAATTTATGTAAGTTAAAAAAACCTAATTGAGAGAACAACGAAACAAAGCCATAAAATTTAGATATACTTAATTTTTTTTTTTAAATTTTGTATTTAATCTTGATGAGCTTTGCCAAAAAAAAATCATTTTCATTTTCCACTTCCTTAACGATTACCAAAATTGTGAAAAGAGCATAACAAGTCCTTTACTCATTCAACGAGGTTTGTGAAACACTAACTCTACATTCAAGAGGCATGGGTTATTATTAGCATTTACCTTCCCTATGTTGAGTTGGCCATGTTGAAGTGTTTAGCAATTAATTCATAACATGAGGTTTCATGTGCTTAGGATTTAATAACTTCATTATATCGAGGAAGACTCACCTCACCTTCACGGTAATTTTGTGAGTAAAAGGAAAAAGTGACCCCATTGTTCCAAACCTTTCACTAGATGGACCAAGTTATTTTTCTAAGAATCCTTGTACATAGGCATTTACCAAACCTTTCACCCCAAGGACCAAGTTATTTTTCTAAGAATCCTTGTACATAAGAATTTACCACTAATTAGTATAATCATGTTCCCTTAAAATATTGCTAATGCAAGGGCCACTATATTAGTAATGGAATCAATTTCTTTGCCTTTTGTGAATTTTGATGAGGTCATGATTTCGATTTACATCTTAGCATAAAGAGGTAGAGGACAAAATTGAAGCCCCTTGCAAACTCATTTAGAGGGACCGCAGTACACGTGTCACTGAGACGTTGTCTTAGGAAAGCTATGAGAAGTAGTTTTGTTTGACTAGGAGAGAAGTGGATGCTCTGAATTATGTTTTTAAGGAAGAGTTGGAACCCACTTAACATTTTACTAATGTGTTTGTCTCCTTGAGGTAGACAAACAAAGGATGCGTCGCCAGTGGCCTAGAAATCACCCTCCAGAGAGTTACTAACCTAAAATTGACACGTGACTACAGGGCAGTTTGGCGTGGGGAGAATAGGAAATCAAAGTAGGAGAGCTTGGAGAATAGTATTGGGTGGCAATTTAGGTATGGGATGGTATGAGATTATTGATGGTAAGAGTAGTTGAGAGGACGTTGAGGAGGGTATTGGGATGAAATGTGGTAAGAAAAAAGATTAGTCTCTTCCTAGATGTTGAGTCGTTAGAGTTAGAGAAATACATTGGGAATCGATCGAGAGAGAAGAGACAAGAACGAGGCCGTGGTCCCACTAGCCCACGCGCACGCTGCCCCACAGTCTAACCCTAATGTCAAACCAAATTTCAAAACCCACTCGCATCAATCAATAAATAAATACATACCGCTTTTTGAAAAACCGCTTGTAAAATCCGGTTTTCTCATTTGCCAACAGTGGTACCGTACCCCACTGGTTTTCTTCCTCGCCATTATTTTTACTTCAGTAGATGTCTCGTTGTTGCTGCGGAGAAGGATTAGACGCAAGGGCTGAGGCGTTTTGGGCCAGTTTTAATTTTATGCTCTGAGAGAATCGAATCCGCGACCGATTGGGAGGTAGATGTGGAGGTAGAGGAAGGGAGGGAGTTTGGAATTACATGTGAAGGCCGGGGAAGGCTAGGGAGATTTTAGTGTAGTGAATCCAAGGACGCAGTCCTGGCAAACCGGTGGTGGGCGGGGAATGTGGCGATGGGGGGAGTCGATCCGGGCGCCGGGTCAGGCCCCGGGTCTGGGCATGTTCCCGGTCCCGGGCATGGCATCGGTCTGCAAGCCAGGGACTTGCAAACTTCTGAAGACGAGAACAGCGGGAACAGCGGATCGAAGAAACGAGGGCGGGATGATAACGATAGCAACGCCGGCGGTAAGTCTCAGGAAGGTCAGGAGGGCGGGGCGGAGATGAGTCGGAGGCCTCGTGGGAGGCCGCCCGGGTCAAAGAACAAGCCGAAGCCCCCTATAATTATACACCAGGACAGCGCTAATGCCCTGAAAGCTCATGTAATGGAGATTTCCAACGGGTGCGACGTAGCCGAGAGTGTAGCGACGTTTGCACGCAGGCGACAGAGGGGAATCTGCATTCTGAGCGGGAGCGGGACAGTCACGAACGTCACCTTGCGGCAGCCTGGTGCGCCTAATGCCATAGTGACCTTGCACGGACGGTTCGAGATCCTATCTCTGTCCGGGGCGTTCCTGCCACCGCCTGTGCCGCCCGGCGCTACAGGCCTCACAATCTATCTTGCAGGCGGACAAGGACAAGTCGTGGGAGGGAGCGTTGTGGGCGCCCTGGTGGCCTCCGGCCCTGTCGTTGTCATGGCTGCCACATTCCGTAATGCCCCCTATGAACGATTACCCCTAGAAGAAGACGAGGGGCCGATGCCTATGCAGCTCCACCCTCCTGGAGGACTTTCCCAATCATCGAATCTGACGGCGGCTCAACAGCAACAGCAGCAGCAGCAGATCTCTGATCCATCCAGCACCATGTACAACGTTCCCCCAAATCTGCTCTCCAACGGCCAACTGCCTCATGACGTCTACGCCTGGGCACAGCATCCCCGTCCCCCTTATTAGTACAAGTACTCTTCGTTGCCTTTGCCCGGCGGTCCCTTGGCTGCTCCCCCACGAGGTCAGCTCATTCATAATTATGTGTACAAATTATACCCAGACTTGTACTGTGCTGCCTTCATTCATTTCAGGGCAAGTTAGACTTGGTTTGGGTGATAAATTCAGTCGTCGTCTTCATCATCAGCGTCCCGCTGGAACAAAAAGGAGAAGAAAAAACAATGGAGCATCTCAGGTCTAATGACAAAAAGACTTTCTTTTGTTTTCCAAGCTTGTTTGCCTTGTACAATTTCCTTCATCATGTGTAATGCTAGAACTTTAACTTCATAAATCTATGCCTGCTTTGTTTTGCAATCCATTATTGACACATGCTTCTGTCTGTTCAATTTCCTCTAAATGTTTTTTGTTATATTGACTTCAATTTTCATAGTGTTCATGCTGCAAATGAATCCCAAATATCCGAAAATTTAGCTGCAGGTTTCCTCATAAGCCGCCCTTAGCATAGACATACTTCAATATAAACATATAGATCTATATATACAGATATACTCCTCAAATCACATTTCACAACAGAACTGCAGTGGTGAAATCATTCTAAAATAGAAGTGCTTTAGATTTTCTGTGATTGAACTTTTTTTTCCTCTCTCCAAACAAAATCAAGCATTTTCACCAAGGAAAACCTACCATTATCTGCAAATTATTATTATTATTTTGGGAGTGAAGTAGCTGGTGCAGGTTTTGGATGATATCTCGTGACTATAGAATTTTGACGACTTCATCACATCAGATCAGATTATGGGCAAAAACAGAATACAGAAGTTGGATCCCATGATTTGGAGATGACATGAAGGCAGTGCCCAATATTCTTAATGTGATTTCCATTTCTCCTCTGGACTAGTGCGTTACTAGTATTTTGCTAGGGCTTCTGCTTTACCGACTGGTATTCTTTCTATCAAACGGAGAGACGAAAAGGAGATCTTAAATAACAAATTAAAGAAGTCAATTGTCGGGATCTTATAGCAAATATTATATGATACTATGGGCTATAAAACAGCAGACTGAAATTGGCCGAGTTGATTACTGGTAAACCTGCGCTTAGTTATTATGCCATAAAACAGCAGACTGAAATTGGCTGAGTTGATTACTTTTAAACCTGCGCTTAGTGATTATGCCATGGAAAATAAGTACTTACAGTGATAACCGATGAACGATTTAAAGTCAGTCTCAAGGATCCCAAAGAACTTCAAGCCATAATAATCTTTGAATAATCTGGACCAGTGAACAAAAACCATAATTTGTTAACTGACCCATATTATTAAAAGATCATTATGGCTTGAAATTCAAGCTCCTGATGCACCTGATAGTATGGCACCTTATGTCTAGGAAAGGAAAATTATTGGACAAGTTAGATATTAACCAACTGATAAGGTAGGCCATTAAGGCAGTCTTACCCCTATGTCCCTGATTAAGAGATTGATATACAGCATGAAAACCTAAGATAGATGAAAAGCTGCTAAAATGATTTAACAAGCAGAGGGAAAGGGGCACTCATTATTTTAAAACGATGAGGAGGCTTTCAGTGTTTCAGTTCCTGTTGTTGACCCTCGTAGGCTAGAAACTCTTATGTGCAACATTGTCTATCTATGGGAATTTGTTTTTATTCTAAAACAAATTTTTGGTGATATTTTAGTATTGCACTTCATACTTCCAAATTGATTCAAAACACAAGCTTGAGAACATCCATGCCGTGAGCCTTCATTTCCCAACATGATCTATATTTGAAGCTACTTGATTTCTTTTAATCTTCGGCTTGATACAGTAATAGTTGTATGCTTCTGTCACTTTGTTTAATAGCCATTGAAATATGTCGACTTGATAAATTACAGAGACATGGAGAGAATTCGACTTGATAAATTACATCAGAGACATGGAGAGAACTTTTACTAGAAGAGTGAATGCTCTACTATGACCTACACTGTATTGAAAATTGAAGAACCAGACAGAACTCTAGCTTCCTAATTTGTCTAACTGACAGCCTGGTCTAGACAAGTCAATCTCTGGACATGTAGGTAGATAAAAAAATTCCACGCCGAATGGTATTTGATATGGCTTTGATGGCCTTACGATCTCACTATCTCAACAGCCTTAGTAGAGAGCATATTTGAGATTTCAATCAGAGGTAAATAATATCTTTTAAAACCAAGAAACCAAATTAACAACTAACTGCTTGGAGTTTCCAAAAGACTGGTTTGCTGTATTTCAACCCTGAACCAGTAAATTGCAGAATCTCCGTCTATTCCTAAAGACTGGTTTGMTGTATTTCAACCCTGAACCAGTAAATTGCAGAATCTCCGTCTATTCCTAGTATYATTGYAATATGTATATAGCTTAATACTCAATCATCCTAGTTATGAAATTGTATATAGATGATTATTATGTTTCCAATTTATTCAATTAAGTGTCTACTCCAAGGTATCAAATTCATGTCAAACTTACCGTTGCTCTTATTTTATTTTAGGTTCAATCTTACYCTCATTTTACTTTATGTTCAATATTCTAATTTAAATATGCATTTCAAGTAAAAGTAGAGGGGCTTGCTGGGTGAGTGAATCTTATTGCATCACCATAATTTCAATTTAAATATGCATTTAAAATGAAATACCATTTCAATTTAAATATGCATTTTAGATTAAATACCTTCTATTTTTTTTAATCTAAAGAAATCAGTAACTAAGGATTCGGGAGTAACTAAGGATGTGGGATTATCTAAGTGAGGTTTAAGTTCAAGTCTTGATTTTTTTTTTTTAAACTAAAAAAATAGTAATTAAGAATCTGGGATTATTTAGGTGAGGTTTAACTTCAAATCCTATTAATTGTTACTATAAAGCAACAATTTCCAAGGTTCGTGAAAGTGGGACTTTCTTGCCCCAAAGTTTAAGAGTATAATTATCTAAGTGAATTCAACCATAAAATACAATACCATTAAGTATAGCATAGGCTTATGATATAGGAATATAGGCTTACAACAAGTATATCATAAGCCTACAAGGCCCATTAAGTACTAAAGCACTAGAGGGTGTCTTAGTGTTAAGTACAATACTAAAGTAATGGAGAATATCTTGCTAATGTATTAAGTACTACACCATCATTAAGCACTAAAGCACTAGCACTACTACTCTTAGTGTTAAGTACATCATACACTATACGCTTATAACACCATTATGTACTAAAGGACTACAAGGTGTCTTAACTTTAAGTACAATACTAAAGAACTACATGGTGTCTTAGTGTTACGTACAATACTAAATCACTAGCACTAAAGGGTGTCCTAGTGTTAAGTACACCATAGACCTACAACAACATTATGTACTAAAGGACTACAACGTGTCTTAGTGTTAAGTACAATACTAAACCATTACAAGGTGTCTTTCTAAAGTCACCATACGCCTATAACACCATTATATACTAAAGGACTACAAAGTGTCTTAGCTTTAAATACAATACTAAAGCACTACATGGTGTCTTAGTGTTAAGTACAATACTAAAGCACTAGCACTACAGGGTGTCCTAGTGTTAAGTACACCATAGAGTTACAACAACATTATGTACTAAACAACATTATGTACTAAAGGACTACAACATGTCTTAATGTTAAGTACAATACTAAACCATTACAAGGTATCTTGTTAAACTATTAAGCACTACAACACCATTAAATACTAAATCATTACATAATATCTTAATGTTAAGTACAATATTAAAACTACAGAGTGTCGTTCTAAAATATTTAATACTACACCACCATCAAGTATTAAAGCACTAACTTGCTAAAATATTAAGTACTACACTATATCTTACTTCAGTAAGATAGGGTGCCTATTAAGTAAGTACTACATGGTGTCTTACTTTAAGTACTACACTATGTCTTAATGCTATAGGGTGCCTAAGTACTACAGGGTGCCTTACTACCCTACTATACAATAGCGTGCCTTGAACATCATTAAGTATTAAAGTATTAGAGGGTGTCTTATTTAAGTATCTAGTAACTTAAAGTATTAGAGGGTGTCTTATTTAAGTATCAAATTATTAGAGAGTGTCTTATTTAAGTATTAAAATACTCCAAGGCTACTTATTTGAATATTAAAGTTCTATATTAGAGTACTATACCGTATCGAATTATTCGAGAATGTGTTATTTAAGTATTCAAATACTCGAAGGCTACTTACTTAAATATTAAAGTACTGTATTAGAGTATTATAGAGTATCAAATTATTCGAGTGTCTTATTTAAGTATTCAAATACTCGAGTGGTATTTATTTAAATACTTGAAGGTGTTTTATTGAATGGTGAGTTTAATTTTTCAATTCAAATCAATTTAATAGA
The DNA here is from genome assembly GCA_009831015.1 of Picea engelmannii. Taxonomy (NCBI): domain Eukaryota; kingdom Viridiplantae; phylum Streptophyta; class Pinopsida; order Pinales; family Pinaceae; genus Picea; species Picea engelmannii. The sequence continues at coordinate 1,281,853 of ML777832.1, forward strand.
TGTTAAACATTGTAAAGTAACGGTTTCTATCATTTAAGTACTAAAAACTAACATTTGAGTACCAAAAACTAAGGGGTGTCTTGTTTGATATATGGTATTTTATCTAATTATTACACTATTATTTTATTTTATTTAAGTAGGATATTTTATCTAAGCATTATGGTATTATTTTATCTAAGTAGTATAGTTTTAGGAATTTATTGAAAGGTGAATTTAATTTTCAAGTTAAAACTAACTAAAGGTCAATCATTATCAAGTATTACAAAGTGTATAGTATTAGGGACTTGTTGAAAGGTGAGTTTAATTTTCAAGGTAAAACGAACCAAAGTTCAAACATTATTAAGTATTATAAGGTGTTGATTACATTAAGTATTACAAGGTGTTGATTACAAGGTCTTGTGATTTAGAATCAAATAAAATGTCTAGAAGCCATTTTATTTGATTCTATCCCTGTGATCGATTACTCTTTGAGTTGGCGACTTGGCAAGGGATAAGATGTTATGAAGCCACTTTATTTCTAGGATTACTTTTATTCTCTTTTACATTAAGTATTACAAGGTGTTGATTACATTAAGTATTACAAGGTGTTGATTACAGGGTCTATGTCCATGGCAAGGGCTAAAATGTCCAGAAGCCACATTATTTGCTTCTATCCTTGGGATCATCTACTCTTTGAGTTGGTGACTTGGTAAGGGTCGATACGTTATGAAGCCACTTTATTTCTAGGATTACTTTTATTCTCTTTTACATTAAGTATTACAAGGTGTTGATTACATTAAGTATTACAGGGTGTTGATTACAGGGTCTATGTCCATGGCAAGGGCTAAAATGTCCAGAAGCCACATTATTTGCTTCTATCCCTGGGATCATCTGCTCTTTGAGTTGGTGACTTGGTAAGGGTCGATACGTCCTGAAGCCACTTTATTCATTTTTATCCCAAGGGTCTCCTACCCTTTGAGTCTTGTGACTTGGCAAGGGCTGAGACGTCATGAAGTTACTTTATCTATTTCTATTCCAAAGGTCATCTACCCTTTGAGCCTCATCACAACAGACCAAATATTAAACATGTACATCTTCTACCTTCATTGGTTTTGAACCTGTAACTTCCAAAAAGAAAACACATATTCTTTATCATTAGGCTCAACACCATTAAATATTAAAATACTACAAGATATCTTATTTAAGTACTACAATATTTAAGAGCACTGCAAGATGCATTATTTAAGTAGTAAAGTACTAAAGGGTGTCTTATTGAAAACTGATTTTAACTTTTTAATTTTCCAAGTGAGTTTAACTAGAGGTCAATCATCATTAAATATTGTAAGGGGTCTTATCGAATGGTGGTAAATTGAGTGTATTGTATAGAAAATAGGTAAATCTAAATATACATTTTAAATCAGGGTAGCTTGTTTATACATCATTAAATATTATAAAGTATTTTATTAATTACAGAGTGCTTTATTGATTACAGGGTTTACATCAATAAATATTATAATTAAATATTATAAAGTATTTTATTAACTACAGGGTGTTTTATTGATTACACAGTTTACATCATTAAATATTATAAGGTGTTTTATTAATTACAGGGTGTTTTAGGGTATTTTATTGATTATTGATTATAAAGTTTTATTGATTAATGGTAAATTGAGAATCTTTCATGAAAAAAATGATAAATTTAAATATACATTTTATAAAAAAATAATAAATTTAAATATACATTTATTATTACATGGTATTTTATTAATTACAAAGTAAATATTATAAGGTGTCTTAAGTTATTTTATTGATTACATTCTAAATAAAATAGTAAATTTTAATTACAGGGTATTTTATTGATTATAGAGTAAATATTATAAGGTGTTTTATGGTGTTTTATTTATTATTGATTACAGAGTCTTATTGATTGCTGGTAAATTGAGAATCTTATTATTGGTAAATTTTAATTACAGGGTATTTTATTGATTATAGAGTAAATATTATAAGGTATTTTAAAGTATAAAGTAAATATTATAAGGTGTTTTATGGTATTTTATTCATTATTGATTACAGAGTCTTATTGATTGGTGGTAAATTAAGAATCTTATTATTGATTACAGAGTCTTATTGATTGCTGGTAAATTGAGAATCTTTCATGGAAAAATGATAAATTTAAATATACATTTTATGAAAAAATAATAAATTTAAATATACATTTATTATTACATGGTATTTTATTGGTTACAGAGTAAATATTCTAAGGTGTTTTAAGTTATTTTATTGATAACAGCCTAAATAAAATAGTAAATTTTAATTATAGGGTATTTTATTGATTACAGAGTAAATATTATAAGGTGTGTTATGGTATTTTATTGATTATAGAATTTTATTGATTGGTGGTAAATTGAGAAGGAGTAAATATTATAAGATGTGTTATGTTATTTTATTGATTATAGAGTTTTATTGATTGGTGGTAAATTGAGAAGGTGTGTTAGAGTATTTTATTGATTAAAAAATCTTATTGATTGATGGTAAATTAAAAAAATTTAATGGAAAAATGATAAATTTAAATATACATTTTATGAAAAACTAATAAATTTAAATATACAATTTAAATCAAAATAACTTGTTCAATGATCATTAAATATTACGGGGTGTCTGAGGAGTCTTATTGAATGGTAGTGTCTTTGTTAATTACAAAAATATTATTAAATGATTGTAAATTAAAAGTTTTTTAATGGAAAAATGGTAAATTTAAACCAAAATAGCTTGTTGACCTATTGATATTGAGTGGTAAACTTAAATAGACATTTTAAGTGGAAGGGTTAGTCAACCTAGAAATAGTAGGGTATTATGTTTGCCCCAAGAAAGTACTCTCCAAGTGAGTTAGAGTAGATATCGAACACCGCGTGTCCTCTTTGAAGGTGGCAAATTCAAAATCTCTTCCTAAAGATGGTAAATTTAAATAATTAAATATATATTTTAAGTGGAAACTATTTTCTGGATTAATTATTTTAAATAATTAATTTAAATATTCATTTTAAGTTATAAGGTTTGATGGGTTAGTTATTTTATTTAGGGAATTTAAATATAATTTTTAAGTTAGAAGGTTGGTTAGATTAAATAAAACAAGATAATGCAATTAGTTCATTGTAGGTGAGTTAAATTTAAGTGAATCTAATTCAAAATCACACACCATTAAGTACCAAAAGGGCGAAGGTCTCCTCTCAATTTTCCTATCAAATTCAATAGTTTAAAAAATTGTTGGATTAAAGTATAAAAAGGTGAAGATGTATTTAAATTATAATTAAAAAATTTCATTGAATTCACATACATGTCAGAAACTATTAAGTAATGGATTTAAATATGCATTTTAAGTTAGAAGGATTAGCTTAATTGTTATTTACTAGTTAAATTTTAAATTTTCAGATGAATTTAATAAATATGATATGGTCTTGTTTAAAGAGAGTGGATTTTAATATGCATATTAAGTCAAAAAGGTTAGTAAAGAAGGTCTTTTCTCCACTAAAGTTCAGTTCGGTAAGTGAATTTAAAATAAAGGTCATATTTGATAATATGTCTTTTTGAAAGGTTATGGATTTAAATATGCATTTTAAATTGAAGAAGGTTTATTGGATCAGTGACACTTACTCCACCACAGATTTTAATTTTTGAGGTAAATTCAATTAAATGTCACTTAATTTTAATTGCATTAAAGTGTTTACTAGTAGATTTGATTTGTTGATGAAAAACATAGAACGATTTTTAGGGTGTTAGATTTAGATTTTCTCAGTTGGTGAAACCATAGAATGATTATTACCTTTCGAGAGTTAAATTTTGAAAGTAAATACAACCCAATGCCATTAACCTTTCTGGAATTAAATTTTGGAAGTAAATATAACCCAATGCCACTCACAATTAAGTGTGAGTTGGTGAAAGTAGAGTTGATTAGTGAAAGCAGAGTATTGTTATTATCTTGAATTCTTTGAGTTGGTGAAAGTAGAGTATTGTTATTATCTTGTAAAAGTTTGATTCCTGAGTGATTCAAACAAAAAAAATACATCATTGCTGAGTTAGTGAAAATATAATATTGTTATTATCTGAATAATTTTAATTTCTTCAAAAATCTTATACCATTATTCATTTGCTAAGTTGAACTGGTAATCCATTTGCATAATAGATTCATTTTATATTTCCATATAAGTAGGCATTAATCCTAAGATTTACAACTAGTAACAATTTTGATTCTCAAAAACATAAAACTTTAGCATATAAGCATAATTAAACTAGAATGTATATATAAATGTATAGAATGTATAAGGGACTTTCCATCTCAAAATAATTTATATTATTTTAAATAGAATATTATATAGTATTTATGAGACAAACCAACAATGTGCCCAAATAATATGGAAAAAGCTTGCAAAATTTAGGGTTCAGGACTTGGAAGAGGCTAAGTTGCATACAAAAATGTCTGGTTTGTTTTTAGTATTGGAATTATATGGAAGAGGTTAAGTTTCATAGAAAAATGTCTGGTTTGTTTTTAGTATGAAATTATATAATAAGATTTTTTTTTTAATGTCATTTTAAAGCTTTTTAGAAAGAAGTGGTCTCGTTATACATTTTTTTAGAAAGAAATGATATCACTATGAAGGAAATAAAGAGGATGATTGTGTTTTAATGCACAATGCATAAGATTGATTTCATAATGATAAAAACATTTGGGTGATGAAACACTTTTAATTAATTTTTTTTTGGTGTTCTATACTTTTATATTAGAAAACTTAAGCACAAAGAATGTAATAATGGCAATATAAACACATACACGTATAATAGTTATGTATAGAAATTTTAACTAGAAAAAACACTTTTCGGAAAAAAACTTTAGAATGATTACTATATTGAATTTTTTGAACAAGAGAGAATCTTTGTGTTTTTATTTAATATTTAAATTAGATATCTCACCTCTTTGTTCATAAAAATGTACCTGAACTTTCTTTCCTCAATCAAAATAGGGTACATATTGCACTTTGTGGGGGTGAACAATGTTTTAATTTCTCCAACAATTTTTACTTATGACCATATATAACTTATATATTATTTATCATTTGTAAATCACATTTTAGATGATTTATAGATTATATCCCCCCATTTGAATGACTTTTGGTCCCAAAAACTTGTTAATTGTGAAGAATATGGGGATATGTTTCCTGTGTTCCTCCATTCAACATCATTTAGCTTGAGTTTGAATCTCACATGTTAAATTGGTTTGTAAGTATTCCTTTGGTCCTTCCTGTAAGTGTTCACATTCTCTATAATGTTGTATTTTGGACAAGTTTTGGTCTCTTTTTGTAATTGTTCACCATTCTCTATAATATCATATCCTCCACACATGTTTGTCTCTTTCCAGAAATGTGAATATTTCTCTATAATATTGTATCATGAAAATTTTTAGTTTTCATATCAGGTACTAGATCCTAAACAACAATAGGAAGTACCAATTCAAATTATTTCTCTCCATGAAGTATTGATAGTTCAAATAAATTAAAGTTTCAATGTTTACTATGGAATAAATATCCATGAATGATGGTAGGTCCAACCTCAAAGTATTGCTTGCTTCGTAAGAATATCTCTTTGCTTATATGCAGTCATGCAAAATACCAACTTTGGAAATTATGGGAAGTTATATGATAGTTGTGCCTTGTTTTAGTTTTCAACTAGGATTGGTGGAGTCGTTATTATACCTTCTTTTCTAAGTGTTTTATTCTTTCGATCAATTTTATTGCCTTTCTTGAATCAACATATTCATTTTTTGTTGATTATTAAAACAATGTAAACATGATTTCAGGGTAGAAACTTAAACATGTTTCAAAATAAGACTGACTGTTTGAGTTGTGAGTTTCTCTATTGTAACATCACTAAATATATGGGAAATACTCATCACATGTTTTTGGGAATTTCTGGTTATTCCCTCTTAGAATATTTATTGCAAGGGTCTTTTTAATTATCTCCCCTATTATTGAATTCATTCCTATGTGAGCTTTCGGTGATTATATCTATGTAATCTTATGTTTTATAAATATGTATTAGAAACTCCAACTACAAATAATGAAATAATGACAAAATAAATACACATCACCAATCATTATACACATAGCTTTTAATTAAGAAAAAACCTTATGATAACAAAACTTCATAATGTATCAATTTATCAAAGATTTGAAATACAAATTAATGGATAAAAAAAAGAATACATTATTTTTTTTTCATTTTCTAGTCGTTATAGAAATTTATTTGTCAATACTTATGTTACTTTAAGGATGAAATGAAATCTTCTACATCTCCATTTTTTAGAAAGGGCCCAAATTTTATTTCCTTAATCAATATTGAAGATCTATCCTCCTTGTGAGAAATGTCTTTTCATTTTTCCAACAAGTTTTAGTTATGCCCATATGGAATTTATGAATTATTCAACATTTCTCGATCACGTTTTAGATCATTCACAAAGCTAGACATCACCATTTGGAAGGTATTTGGTCCCATAAAAACATGTTATATTTGAAGAATATGAGGATATTTTTACTCAAGCTCCTCCACACTATACTACTTAGCCTCACTTGGGATCTCATGCATTAAAGTAGTATGTAACTATTCATTTGGTCCCTTCCTGTAAGTCTTCACCATTCTCTATAATAATATATCACACACAAGTTTTGGTCCCTTTCTGTAAGTGTGAACATTTGTCTATAATATTGTATACTACAAAAGTTTATTTTGCATGCCACGTAGAAAATTTTGAAATATTGGTAGTGATAATCCTCATTCTTCATTTTTTTAAAGTATTGAGGGATCAAATATATATTCATATATGAAGTTAGGTACAACATGAAATACATTTTTTATATATAATATAATACATTGATCAAATAAATGCACTAATAAGGATTTAACTTCTTTCATCCTCAGAACATATCCTTGCCTAAAATGTTCCCATACAAAATTTGTAGCCTAAGAATAATGGGAAGTTTTTTATTAGTAATGCATTGCTAATACTTTAACTAATATTTGTGAAGTTGTTTCTATACCTTTTTAAACTTTTTAAACTGTTGCAATCTTTCAATGAATTTTAATGCCTTCCTTGAATCTCCTTTTCCTTATGAACTATTTTTTCATTTTACAATTTTAAGTTAGATCCAAAAATTATTAATTTTTTTTTTTTTTTTTGTATGTAAGTAATTTTATATAAAAGGGCCTTCAAAGAACTAGACCATAATTATAAAACTGAGTGTCATCTGGGTTGTAGTTACTGAACTGCTCCAAACGGAGAAACCAGTTCAACCAACCTGGTAATTCTAACACCTGAGTTCTTATCAGTCTTAAAAAAAACACACAAAGCAGAGATGACATAGATGCTACTAGAGGAAGAATTATTAAAAAAGAACAGCCCCCTAGAGGGGTTAGACAATTGATGTATAGTACGACACATACTCTGGCATATATCCTGGCCACGACTCCTCTTCAACAAGTGTCACGCCGGTTTCCCATTGCATGTCGTCGTCCCCAGTGCACGCGTCCTGGTTGGCAGTTGTCTCAACATCTTCCGACGAGATGTGCACTTGCAGAACCGGCTCCTCACCTACCTAAAAGGTATGCGAGCTTGGCCCAGTTAAGATTTCTACAGCTAGACCACGTCCTTGCTCGGATTTTAGCACAAGACCTGACCTTCATTGCAAGAACGACTTTACCATCCAGCCACCTTCGCTGACCTTATCCAAAAATTATTAATTATTCAACATTTTTCAATCATATTTTATATATCATTTACATATCATACCTCTCCATCTATGACATTTTTGGTCCCATAAAATCTTGTTTATTTTGAAGATGATGAGAATACTTTTCTCTCAATTTCTCCATTTTGTACTACTTAGCCTTACCTGGAATCTCACCTTTTAAAACAATTTATAAGTATTCATTTTTCTCTTCATGTAAGTCATCATTGTTCTCTATAATATTTCATATGGGACAAGTTTTGATCACTTTATGTAACTGTAAACCTTTTTCTATAGCATTGTGTCCTACACAAGTTCAATTTGCATATCAAGTACCAAATCCTCAACCATTTGAAATAATAATCATATATTTTTTTTCATTTTCAATTAATAGTTCAAATAACTTAAAAGAATTTCAATGTTCATTATGTAATAGATAGTCATGTATAATGATATGTCTAATGTGAAAAAATAACTTCCAATATGTTGCAAGGTATTGAAACAAACATACAAATAAGGGTCAATTTATTCCCTCCTCCTTAGAGTATATATTTTCTTAAATGTGATCAGACAATATCCCCAAACCAAGATATTATGGATAGTTCTATGATACTTATTACTTAGTTTACATTTCAATTAAGATTTTTGAAGTTACTCTTGCACCTTTTATGGAATTATTGTGTTCCATTCATTATGTTTAGTTCCTTTCTTAAATCACCACATGGATTTTTCGTTTCTTTGACAAATCATTAAAAAAAACATAAAAACAATTTTGATGTAAAATCCAAAACATGTTTGAAAATGAGATTGATTGTTTCATTGTGAATTTATCTGTTGTAACATCACTAAATATAGGTGAAATTACTTAACAAGTATTTTTGGGATTTTATGATTATACTTAGAATTTGTACTGCAAGAATTTTTTTAAATGTCTTCCTTATTATTGACTTCATTCCTATGTTTGTCTTTGTTGATTATAGAAATAATAGTTTGTTCAATAAAAAGTATTAGAATTTGCAACTAAAACATAGCAATAATAACAAAATATATAGATACAACCCAATGGATATGAACACAATTTTTAACTATAGAAAACCTTAGAACATATTAGTATATACAATATTCCGCAATACAATGTGATGAAAAATAAGATAGTACCTTGTCTTCGAGTTGTAGGTCTTATAGAAATTGATCTATTAGTTGTTTTTTCATCTATAGTTGAAATGAAATCATCACATCTTTTCTTTTAGAAAAAAATTGACCCAAATTTTCTTTCCTCAAACAAATTAGGATACCTATCCTCCTTTCCCTCCTGGTGAACTAGCTTCATTTTACCAATAGGTTTTAGTTATGCTCGTGTGCAATATACTAATTTTAAAGACTTGTAAATCACCTCTTAAACCATATACAAATCATTACTCCTTATTTGGGATGACTTTGGTCACACAAAAAAATAAATTATTAGTATTGAACAAGAATAATATATTTCCCCATAAATTCCTCCATTGTGCTGTATTTTTCTTTACTCAAAATCTCACATTTTAAACAAATTTGTAACTCTTTCTCTGGTCCCTTCCTATAAGTGTTTATAATTCACTATAATATTGTATAGTGTATAAGTTTTGGTTCCTTTGTGTAAGTGTGAAGTTTTCTCTATAATATTCTATCATGCATAAGTTTAGTTTGCATATCAAGTACCAAATCATGTACTAGTAGAAGTATT